>DWSA01000023.1:0-36295 GCA_018244955.1 Ardaris pityusa | reverse complement strand
TGACAGCCGCTATGGCCCAGGCTCAGGGCGCGGCGGGCCTCGGCATCCACCCGCAGCGTCACCTGGCTGCCCACTGGCAGCGCACAGTGGCCGGCCAGCGGGTGCACCACCACGAAGCGCCACCCTTCTGCGCCCCGCTTGACCGAGATCGCCTGGTCGACGAACAGCTCCCCATCCGGACTGATGGCTCCCATGCGGCAGGGGCCGACGGTCGCGTCACCGCCCTCCCAATGCACGGTACCCACATCACCCGGCTGATCGGGCCAGAGGTGGCTCTGGGGATGAAAGGGGGTGAGGTCGGTGACCAGCAGGCTGGTGTCGCCGCTCTGGCAGCAGATGACGCTGGCCTGCTCCTGATGGTGGCCCAGCACGAAGCTGGCTCGGGTATGTGGCATGGATGGCTCCCGCAAATCGAAGAGGAAGAGAGCCGCCAGCATACGCCAAAGCGCAGGCCGGCTCATTAACCTCGGTTAACGAACCGGCCTGAGGAGGGGGGGGAGGGCTAGATCATGGCGACCAGCAGGTAGGCGTTGAGCCCGATCACCAGGGCGACGATGAGACGGCCGACCGCCTGGGTCACCGGGTGGTTGCGATACTCCCCCATCAGGGCGCGATCGCCGGTCAATATCAGCAGCGGAATGAGCGCCAGCGCGATGCCGAAGCTCAGCACCACCTGGCTCAGCACCAGGATCTCGGTGGTGTTGAGGCCCATGGCGATTACCACGAAGGCGGGGGCCATGGTGATGGCGCGGCGCAGCCAGAGCGGGATGGTGAAGCGCACGAAGCCCTGCATCACCACTTGGCCGGCCAGCGTGCCCACCACGGTAGAGCTGATACCGGAGGCGACCAGCGAGAGGCCGAACAGGGTGGCGGCCGCCTGCCCCAGCAGCGGGGTCAGGGTCTGGTAGGCCGACTCCAGCTCGGCTACTTGCTGGTTGCCGGAGCTGTGGAAGGCGGCCGCCGCCATGGCCATCATGGCCAGATTGACGAAGCCGGCGATGGTCATGGCGATGGCCACGTCGACCCGGGTGGTGTGCAGCCGCTGGGGGACCGAGCCCTGATCCTGGGTGTGCTGGGTCAATGCCGAGTGCAGATAGATGACATGGGGCATCACGGTGGCACCGAGCACGCCGGCCGCCAGATAGACGGCGTCGCTGTTGGGCAGGCCGGGGAAGAGGGCGCCCTCCAGCAGGCTCGGCAGATGGGGGCGGGAGAACACCAGTTCGACGATGTAGGCCGCCGCCACGAACAGCAGCAGGCCGCCCACCACGAACTCCAGCGGCTTCTGGCCGCGGGACTGCAGCATCAGAATGCCCCAGGTGACCACGGCGGTGATGCCGGCCCCTTCCAGCAGGGTGACCCCGAGCAGCAGCTTGAAGCCCACGGCCGCGCCGATGAATTCGGCCAGATCGGTGGCCATGGCGATGATCTCCGCCTGTACCCAGTAGGCCCAGACCGCCGGCTTGGGCAGCCGGTCGCGAATGTGTTCCGCCAGGTTCTTGCCGGTGACGATGCCGAGCTTGGCCGAGAGGGTCTGCACCAGCATGGCCATCAGGTTGGCCCATACCACCACCCACAGCAGCTGGTAGCCGAAGGTGGAACCGGCCTGAATGTTGGTGGCGAAGTTGCCCGGATCTATGTAGCCGATGGCGGCGATAAAGGCCGGCCCGAGCAGGGTCAGTTTGAATTTGCGGGCCGGGATGGCCGTGGTCAGCGCGGGTTGCATGGTATCAGCCTCCATAAGTGCATGGAGATAGAATAGATCTAAATGATAATTATTATCAATTGAAGTTTTGTATTGTTCCCATAGATAAAAACATCGGTGGCGGCTGGTTGCAGTGGGGGATGGGATTTTGTACAATACGCCGCCCTAGAAAAGCAGCGTCTAAACACCATTATGTTCCTTGCCTCCGAGGTCTGGCTGCACCTGGGCGGAGGCTGAATTAATCCGTAAGGAGCTAAAATGCGTCATTACGAAATCGTCTTCATGGTTCATCCGGACCAGAGCGAGCAAGTACCTGGCATGATCGAGCGTTACACCGGCGCCATCACCACCTCCGGTGGTACCATTCATCGCCTGGAAGATTGGGGCCGTCGTCAGCTGGCTTACCCGATCGACAAACTGCACAAAGCCCACTACGTTCTGATGAACGTAGAAGCAGAGCAAGCCGTTATCGATGAGCTGGAAACCAACTTCCGCTTCAACGATGCCGTTATCCGCAACATGATCATGCGCACCAAGCACGCCGTGACTGAAGTTTCTCCGATGGCCAAGGCCAAGGAAGAGCGCTTCACCCGTCGTGACGACGAGCGCCGCGAAGAAGCTACTGAAGCTGCTTCCGAAGAGTAATTCTGGATCACTGACTAGAGGATAAAGGCCATGGCACGTTATTTCCGTCGTCGTAAGTTCTGCCGCTTCACCGCCGAGAACGTTACCGAGATCGACTACAAAGATATCGTTACTCTGAAAAACTACATCACTGAATCTGGCAAGATCGTACCGAGCCGTATCACCGGTACCCGCGCCAAGTATCAGCGTCAGCTGGCACGCGCCATCAAGCGTGCTCGTTACCTGGCTCTGCTGCCGTACACCGATCTGCACAACAAGTAAGAATCGGTCCGGCGCTTAAGCCTAACTCAACGAAATTTATAGAGGAAAGGTAATGCAAGTTATCCTGCTCGACAAAATCGCCAAACTGGGCGGTCTGGGTGACCAAGTTTCCGTGAAAGCTGGTTATGCCCGTAACTACCTGATCCCGCAAGGCAAAGCTGTTATGGCTACCAAGGCCAACATCGAGACCTTCGATGCTCGCCGTGCTGAACTGGAAGCCAAACTGGCTGCCGGTAAAGCTGCCGCTGAAGAGCGCGCTGCCAAGCTGGGTGAACTGGCTGCCGTTGTTATCGCCTCCAAGTCTGGCGACGAAGGCAAGCTGTTCGGTTCCATCGGTACCCGTGACGTGGCTGAAGCCATCACTGCTGCCGGCGTAGCCGTTGCCAAGAGCGAAGTCCGCATGGGCAACGTTCTGCGTAACACCGGTGACTACGAAGTTGTTGTTCAGCTGCACGCTGACGTCAAAGCAACCGTACAGATCCAGGTTGTTGCCCTGTAATAGCGATTCGCTTTTGCAGAAAAAACCCGCGCACTTGCGCGGGTTTTTTATTTTCAGGCCCAGGGTTAGAGTAAGGATCCGTTCTTCTGGAGGAGATCCCTATGGCCTGGGTCGAAGGTCGCGTCCTTGAGCGTATCGAGTGGACGCCCACCCTGTTCTCCCTGCGTGTGGCGGCCGAGCTGGCCCCCTACAAGGCGGGGCAATTCACCAAACTGGCCCTCGAGCAGGGCGATCGCCGTGTCCAGCGGGCCTACTCCTTCGTCAACCCCCCGTCTGCCGCCTATCACGAGTTCTATTTCGTCGAGATCCCCGATGGGGAACTGACTCCGTCCCTCGGCTCCCTGCAAGCGGGCGACAGCCTGCTGGTGCAATCCCTGGCGACCGGTTTTCTGACCCTGGACGAGATCCCGGCCGGGCGCGATCTCTGGCTGCTCTCCACCGGCACCGCCATCGGCCCCTTCCTCTCCATGCTGGCCGACGGGGAAGCTTTCGCCCGTTTCGAGAATCTGGTGCTGGTGCACGGGGTGCGCAAGGGGGAAGAGCTGAGCTACCGGGAGCTTGTCGCGGGTTTTGCCGCCCGCCACGGCGAGCGTTTTCGCTATGTGCCCTTCGTCAGCCGGGAGGAATGGCCCGAGGCGATGGCAGGGCGGATCCCGGCAGCCATCGCCGACGGCCGGCTGCAGGCGCGGGTCGGGCTGGAATTTGCTCCCGAGCTGAGTCAGGTGCTGATCTGCGGCAACCCTGCCATGGTGAAGGAGACCCAGCAGACCCTGCTGTCATTGGGGCTGGCCAAGAACCTGCGGCGGGCGCCCGGCAACATCAGTGCGGAGAACTACTGGTAGAGAAATGGACACAGGGGCCTCGGCCCCTGTGTCAGGGTGACGGGGATGACGATCAATTTTTCTTGCCGTTGCCGTTGCCGTTGCCGTTGCCGTTGCCGTTGCCGTTGCCGTTGCCTTTTTGCTTGTTGTGGCCCTGGCCCGGGTTGTTGCCGCTGTGGATGCTGCGGTTGTAGTGGTCCCGGTATTTGCCGTCCATCTTGTCGCAGTTGAGCTGGATGCGGCTGTCGCCGATGCCGAGATCCAGGCAGTTATTTTGCCACCAGTCGTACTCTTTTTGATCCCAGTTGATGTCCAGCTTGATGTCGTCGGTGGAGAGTTTGACGCCATCGTTGTTCTTGGAGGGGGGCGCCGCCATGGCCATGCCTTGGACGAGCAGCAGGGAGAGCAGCAGTATGGATTTGTGCATGATGACCTCGAGTGCGGAAGGATTGGTCTCAGTGTAGAAGCTGGCGCCTTAACCGGGCCGGAACCGGGCACGACGTCAGCTGGCGGGCATGTCATGCCGGCTTGCCGCGGGCGGGCAGGCGATCAGGCTAGCGGGGTTTGCCGCGGCAGACAACGGGGAAGCGTCGACAATTTGCCCAATCTGGTCGCAGCCTGTCCGTTTGTGAAGGTATCTGAGTCAATTCAAATGATTAGCCTTCATTCTGTGGCTCGGCTGACTATAATCGGCAGCCAACTTTTCCTGCATATCGCACCCCCTTCATCATGACTACACAGGCTTCTACCGTGCTGCGCTACCCCAAGGGGTGGTTCGCCTTGACCACGGTGTACAGTTTTACCGGGCTGGCCATTCTGGCCTCCATCGTCTTCTCCCTGCTGCTGTTTCTCTCCATCGACGAGAATCCCCTGATGAAGTGGCTGTTCGGCGGCCTGGCCATCATCTTCGAGCTGGGCAAGTTCTACGTCTGGTACGAGTACGGCGAGTGCAAGGCGCGGCGTGAGCTGAGCGGGGCCTTCTGGTCGCTGCTGTTTTACAGCGTGCTGGCCGCCATCTCCATCGGTGGCAGCATCGGCGGCATCAACAGCGCCACCAACACCATCCTCAACCAGCAGGCGCGCCATGAGCGGGAGATCGCCCGCTTCGACGAACAGATCGCCAGCATAGAGCGACAGATCCAGCTCAACGAGGAGGCGGCCCGCAAGTACATCGAGATGGCGCGTATCTCCAGCGGCGTCAGCGGGTTGCAGCAGGCCAACACCAAGCTCAGGCTGCGTCAGGACGAGCTGCGCTAGGAGCGCGATGCCAAGCCCATCAACGAGCAATCCTCCATGCTGGGACTGATGAGTAGCCTGGCGGACGGGGTGGGCATGAGCATCAGCCAGGTGCAGTTTCTGCTGGTCTGCTTCCTCTCCGTGTTGCTCGACGTGTTTGGCGCCTTCTTCGTCAGCCTGATCGGCGAGGAGAACCGCTTTCGCCGCAGCTGGCTGTGGCAGCAGGCCAGGGAGCAGACCCTGGCCCATCAGGCGCAAGCGGCGGCCATGGTGCCCGCCGTGGTGGCCAGACCGGAACCCGAGCCGGAAGTGGTGGCTCAGGTGCGCAGCGCGCTGGAGAGCGGCGAGCTCAAGTGCAGCAAGCGGCGGGTCGCAGAGGCGCTGTCGCTGTCGCTGGAGGAGGTGGACCGGGTGTTCCAGCATCTGCTGGCCCAGGGGGTGCTGGGGCAGGGCAGCAACCGCCACTACCACCTCAGCTCGCAGGGGAGTTGATCATCAGGCCACCGCAGGGTGGCCTTTTTATTGCCGCGCGGGGGCTGTGCTAGTGGGTCAGCACCATCATCAGGCTGAGGAAGGCGGCCAGCCCGCCGCCGAGGCCGATGATCCAGTAAAAGCCCTTGGCCCCCTGTTTGAGCGGGATGCGGAAGTAGAGCAGAAACGCCCACCACCCCAGGGCCAGCAACAGAGGAATAAGAAACATTCGAGCCATGGTGTCCTCGCTGTTATTCTGTTGACCCTTGATCAATCAACAGGATGGATTGTGCAATGACGCAGCTACAGATTACCGCATTCGGTGACCCCTCGGTACTTCGGCTCAACCCTTCCCTGGACAAGGTGCCAGCCGACGGCGAAGTGCGGGTGCGCATCTGCTTTGCGGGGGTCAACCCCATCGATGCCAAGACCCGGGCCGGCCTCGGCTGGGCGGCGGCCCAGAACAAGGACAAGCTGCCCTGGACACCGGGCTATGACGTGGCCGGGGTGGTGGAGAAGATAGGCCCCGGCGTCACCGCGCTGGCCGAGGGGGATCGAGTGTGCGGCATGGTGGGCTTTCCCCTCGCGGCCGGCGGCTACGGCGAGGCCGTGGTGGCACGCGAGGAGGAGCTGGTCAGGCTGGAGGATATTGGCCTTAGGCAAGGAGCGGCGCTGCCGCTGGCGGGCCTCACCGCTTGGCAGGGGCTGTTTGAACACGGCGCCCTCAAGGCGGGGCAACGGGTGCTGATCCTGGCCGGTGCCGGCGGTGTCGGCCACCTGGCGGTGCAGTTTGCCAGCGCCTATGGCGCCGAGGTGGTGGCGACGGCGAGTCGCGACAACCACAGCTTCCTGCACGGGCTGGGGGCCAGTCGGATGGTGGATTACCATGACGCAGACTGGGTCGCTCAAGTGGTGGCCGGCGGTCAGGTCGATCTGGTGCTGGATCTGGTGGGTGGCGAGAGCGGCAAGGCGGCGCTCGCCTGCGTCAAGCCGGGCGGCAGGCTGGTGACAGTGCCCACCATCACCGCCCAGCAGATCAAGGATGCCGCGGCTGGCAGCGCCATCGAGGTGTTCGGCATGCTGGTACACCCCGACCGCCAGCAGCTGAGCCAGATGCTGACCCTGCTGCGCCAGGGCGAGGTTCAGGTCACGGTCGCCGGGGAGTATGCCCTGGCCGAGGGGGCACTGGCCCATCAGGCCATCGAGCAGGGCCACGTGCGTGGCAAGCTGTTGCTGCGCATGCCCGCCGCGGACGCTCTGGCCGGATGAACGGCATCACCGAGCTGGGGCTCGGCTGGCTGTTTCTGAGCGCTTTCACCTCCGCCACCCTGCTGCCCGGCAGCTCGGAAGTGCTGCTGGGTGCCATGGCGGCCAAGGGGGAGTGGAGCATGGCCAGCCTGCTGCTGTGGGCGACGCTGGGCAACACCCTCGGCTCCATGACCACCTGGTGGTTCGGCTGGCTCGCCACTTTCAAGAAAAAACCGGAAGATTTTCAAGGCCGTGGGGAACAAAAAGCCCTCGGCTGGCTCAAACAACATGGCCACTGGTGTCTGCTGCTGGCCTGGACGCCGGTGATCGGCGATGGTCTCTGTCTGCTGGCCGGTTGGCTGCGTCTCTCCTTCTGGCGCTCTCTCATTCTCATCGGGCTCGGCAAATTGTTGCGTTATGCCCTGGTCTTTCTGCTGGCCAGGCAGATCTTCTAGCTTCACTCACGAGGTAACCGTGAACAAACTCATTCCATTAAGCATGCTTCTGGGCTTCTCCCTGCCCGTGCTGGCGGCACCCACCCTGGTGTCGGAACAGGTCAAGGAAGAGGGCAAGCTCGGCATTCCCTATCAGATGTACAAGCTGGACAACGGCCTGACCGTCATTCTGGCGCCCGACAAATCCGATCCCCTGGTGCACCTGGACGTCACCTACCACGTGGGCTCGGCCCGCGAGCAGGTGGGCAAGTCCGGTTTCGCCCACTTCTTCGAGCACATGATGTTCCAGGGCTCCAAGCATGTGGGGGATCAGGAGCACATGCGGATCATCAACGAAGCTGGCGGTGACATGAACGGCACCACCAACAAGGACCGCACCAACTACTACGAGACCGTGCCGGCCAACCAGCTGGAGAAGGTGCTCTGGCTGGAGGCCGACCGCATGGGCTTCTTGCTCGATGCGGTGAGCCAGAAGAAGTTCGAGATCCAGCGGGCCACCGTCAAGAACGAGCGGGCCCAGCGCATCGACAACCAGCCCTATGGTCTGGTGAGCGAAAAGGTGGGCGAGGCGCTCTACCCGCGCACCCACCCCTACTCCTGGCAGCCCATCGGCTATGTGGAGGATCTCGACCGGGTCGATGTCAACGACCTCAAGCAGTTCTTCCTGCGCTGGTACGGCCCCAACAACGCCACCCTGACCCTGGGCGGCGACTTCGATACCAAGCAGGCGCTGGCCTGGATTGAGCAGTATTTCGGCTCCATCCCGCGTGGCCCGGACGTGGCCGAGCCGACCCCTGCGCCCGTCACCCTGCCCGAGACCCGTTACGTGACGCTTGAGGACAAGGTGCACCTGCCGCTGCTCTACATCAGCTACCCGACCGTGTCGCTCGGCGATCCGCAGGAGCCGGCGCTCGACATGTTTGCCGACGTGCTGGGCGGCAGCGCCAGCTCCATGCTCTACCAGTCGCTGGTCAAGAGCGGCAAGGCGATTGATGCGGGCGCCTCCCACTACTGCGAGGAGCTGGCCTGTACCCTGACCGTCTACGCCTATCCCAACCCGGCGGTGGACGGCAGCCTGAAGACCCTCAAGAGCGAGGTGGACAAGGTGATCGGCGAGTTCGCCGGTCGCGGCCTCAAGCCGGAGGATCTGGAGAAGGCGATCAACAGCTATCGCGCCTCGGCCATCTGGGGTCTGGACAGCGTCTCCGGCAAGGTGAGCCAGCTCGCCATGGGCCAGGTGTTCGCCCAGGATCCCAACTATGTCTTCAAGAGCCTGGATGCCATCGGCAAGGTGACCCCGGAGCAGGTCAAGACCGCCTACGACAAGTTCATCCTGAACAAGCCGGCGGTGGTGCTGAGCGTGGTGCCCAAGGGCAAGAGCGACTGGCAGGCCGCCAAGCCCAACTTCACCCCGGCCAAGCGCGAGCTGCCGGATTACAGCAAGCATGACAAGGTGCTGGCCGAGCGGCCGGTGAAAGACGACTTTGATCGCAGCGTGCAGCCCAAGGCGGCCGATGCGGTGAGCGTCAAGGTGCCGGCCATCTGGCACGGCAAGCTCGACAAGGGGATCGAGATCATCGGCACCCAGAGCGACGAAATTCCCGCCGTCTCCATCATGGTCGCCCTGCCGGGCGGCATGCGGGCCGAGGGCAAGGGCGAGCTGGGGCTGGCCAGCCTCACCGCCAGCATGATGGGGCAGGGCTCGGTGCGCCTGACCGAGGCCCAGCTCAGCGACGAGCTGCAAAAGCTCGGCTCCAGCGTCAGCGTCTCCAGCGCCCAGTACAACAACCTGGTCACCATCAGCAGCCTGACCGACAAGCTGCCGCAGACCCTGGCGCTGGTACGCGAGGTGTTCGAGCGGCCCGGCATGCGCGAAGCCGACTTCGAGCGGGTCAAGGCGCAGATGCTGCAGGGGATGAAGCAGAGCGAGCAGCAGCCGGAGTGGCTGGCCGGTCAGGCATTCCGCGAGCTGGTCTACGGCAAGCAGAACCGCCTCGGTCAGCCGGGTGACGGCGTGCTGGCCGATGTCGAGAAGCTGACCCTGGCGGATGTGAAGCGCTTCTACCAGAACTACTACAACCCGACCAACGCCAAGGTGGTGGTGGTGGGTGACGTGACCCAGGCCCAGGTGGAGGATCAACTCGCCTTCCTGACCCAGTGGAAGGGGGCAGAGCCCTCTCTGGGCAGCCTCAAGCCGGCGGGCGAGCAGGCCAAGCCGGGCATCTATCTGGTGGACAAGCCGGGGGCGCCCCAGTCGGTGATCCGCATCGGCCGCCGCGCCATGCCGTTCGATACCACGGGTGACTACTTCACCGCCGGGCTGATGAACTTCAACCTGGGCGGCAACTTCAACAGCCGCATCAACCTCAACCTGCGCGAAGACAAGGGCTACACCTATGGTGCCAGCTCGGGCTTCTCCGCCAACCGGGAGGCGGGTACCTTCGCCACCGGTGCCAACGTGCGGGCCGATGCGACCGTGGATGCCATCCGCCAGTTCCTCAAGGAGATGGACAACTACCGCAAGAACGGGCCGACGCCGGTGGAGCTCGCTTACATGCGCAGCGCCGTCTCCCAGCAGGATGCCCTCTCCTACGAAACCCTGGGCCAGAAGGCGGGCTTCCTGCTGCAGATGATCATGTACGACCTGAAGCCGGACTATGTGCAGGCCCAGAACAACCTGATCAAGACGGTGTCGGCCGAGACGCTCAAGGCCAGTGCGGCACGCTGGCTTGACCCGGCCGAGATGGTGATTGTGGTGGTGGGGGACAAGCAAAAGCTTGAAAAACCCTTGAAGGAGCTTCATCTTCCCATCTATCCGCTGCAGCTGCCCTGAGGGCGCTACATAATAAAGAGTGCCGCCCCCCTGTGGGGCGGCCACACATGAGCCGTGAATATGACTACGACAAGCTTGTCACTCACCGAGTTGTTGACCGCCCTGGGTTCGCCGGAACGGCTGACCGCCCTCAAGGGGATCCGGCGCGGGATCGAACGTGAATGTCTGCGCATCACCCCGGAAGGAACCCTGGCCCAGACCGATCACCCCCGCAGTCTGGGCTCGGCGCTGACCCATGCCAACATCACCACCGACTACTCGGAGAGCCTGCTGGAGTTCATCACGCCGGCCACCGACTCCATCGACAGCCTGATGGAACAGCTTGGCGACATCCACCGTCACACCATCCACCATCTCGGTGATGAGCGGATCTGGCCGCTCTCCATGCCCTGCTTCGTCGGCGACGAGGAGAACATCCGGCTGGCCCAGTACGGCAGCTCCAACATCGGCCGGATGAAGACCCTCTACCGGCAGGGGCTGAAGAACCGCTACGGCAGCCTGATGCAGGTGATCGCCGGGGTGCACTTCAACTTCTCCATGCCGGACAGCTTCTGGTGCGAGTGGCAGGAGCTGGTGTGCGAGGGGTGCTGCAGCCAGCGCTTCATCTCCGACAAGTACATGGGGCTGATCCGCAACGTCTACCGCTTCGGCTGGCTGGTGCCCTATCTGTTCGGTGCCTCGCCGGCCATCTGCGACTCCTTCCTGAAGGGGCGCAAGAGCAATCTGCCGTTCCAGAAGACCGGCAAGGGCACCCTCTACCTGCCCTACGCCACCGCCCTGCGGCTGTCGGATCTGGGCTACACCAACAGCGCCCAGGCGGGGCTCAAGATCAGCCACGACAGCCTGCCGGCCTATGTCAGCAGCCTGCGTCGCGCCATCAACACCCATGATCCCGACTTCGCCAAGATCGGCGTCAAGGTGAACGGCGAGTACCGCCAGCTCAACGACAATGTGCTGCAGCTGGAGAACGAGCTGTATGCCCCGATCCGGCCCAAGCGCACCCCACGCAGCGGCGAGAAGCCGTCGGACGCGCTGGAGCAGCGCGGCATCGAGTACATCGAACTGCGCACCGTGGACGTGAACCCCTTCACCCCGTACGGCATCGAGGTGGATCAGATCCGCTTCTTCGACCTGTTCCTGGTGTGGTGCCTGCTGCGCCCGTCCCCGGTGCTGGGCGACGAGGAGATTGCCCGCAATCGCCGCAACCAGACCAAGGTGGTGCTGGAGGGACGTCGTCCCGGCCTCGAGCTGGAGGACGAGCAGGGTCATGCCATCGGCCTGAAGGAGTACGGCCTCAAGCTGTTCGACGAGCTGGCCGAGGTCGCCGCGCTGCTGGATCGCTGCTGCGGTCGCAACCGCTATCGCGAGACCCTGGCAATGCACCGCGAGAAGCTGCTCAATCCCGAGCTCACCTACTCCGCCCGCCTGCTCAAGCAGTTGCTGGAGAGCGGCCAGGACAACGGCTGCTTCGGCGACGAGCTGGCCAACCGCTACCGGGAAGAGATGCTGGCCGGTGAGCTGCAGTACTGGGACGAGGCCTACTTTGCTGGCGAGGCACGCGACTCGCTGGCCAAGCAGCGGGAACGCGAGCGCAGCGACAGCCTGTCGTTCGACGACTTCCTGGCCGACTACTTCGGGACCAGCAAGACCCCGGCCTGATGACAGGCAACAAAAAAAGCCGCTCTTGAAGCGGCTTTTTTATTTCCCTGAACCCGAGCGGTATCAGACGTGGTTGTACTCAGACGTGGTTGTACTCAGACATGGTTATACATGGCCTCGATCTCGCTCTGGTACTTGGACTCGATGATCTTGCGGCGCAGCTTCATGGTGGGGGTCAGTTCGCCCAGCTCCATGGAGAAGGCGCTCGGCAGCAGGGTGAACTTCTTCACCTGCTCGAACTTGGCCAGCTCTTTTTGCAGATCCTGAATGCGTGCCTCGAAGAACTCCACCACCTTGGAGTGGCGCAGCAGCTCGGTCTTGCACTGGTACTGCAGGTTGATGGAGCGGGCGTACTCTTCCAGCGACTCGAAGCAGGGCACGATCAGCGCCGACACGAAGTGGCGGGCATCGGCGACGATGGCGATCTGCTCGATGAAGCGATCCTTGCCGATGGTGCCTTCCACCAGTTGCGGGGCCACGTACTTGCCGTTGGAGGTCTTCATCAGCTCCTTGAGGCGCTCGGTGAAGTAGATGTTGCCTTCGCCGTCGAGTTCACCGGCATCGCCGGTACGCAGGAAACCATCCTCGGTCATCACCTCGGTGGTCGCTTCCGGCTTGTTGTAGTAGCCGCGCATCACGGTCGGGGAGCGCACCAGCAGTTCGTTGTTCTCACCCAGTTTCACCTCGATGCCGCAGAGCGCCGTGCCGATGGAGCCCAGCTTGAACTGGCTGTCTTCGTAGCAGCAGACGGTGGCGGTGGTCTCGGTCATGCCGTAGCCGTACTTGAGGTTGAGCCCCATGGCCTGGAAGAAGAAGTTCACCTCGTCGGCGAGGCGGGCGCCGGCCACCGGCAGGAAACGGGTATGGCCGCCGAAGCGGGCGCGCAGCTTGCGAAACACCAGCCGCTCGGCGAGCCAGAGCTGGCCGTAGAGCAGGGGGGAGGCGGTCTTGCCCGCCTGGCGGGTGGCGACCATCTGCTTGCCCACTTTGGTGGCCCAGCCGAACAGGGCCTGGCGCAGACGCGGCGCCTGGGCCACCCTGGCCTGGATCATGGCGTAGGCCTTCTCGTAGAGGCGCGGTACGGCGCACATCACGGTCGGCTGCACCTCACCGATGACATCCATCACCTTCTGCGGATCGCGGATGTAGACGTTCTCGGCGCCGCAATAGAGCACGTAGTAGCTCCAGGCCCGCTCGAACACGTGGCTGAGCGGCAGCATGCAGAGCGACACATCCTGCTCGTTCAGATCGAGGCGGCTGTTGTGCATCTCGAAGCAGGCGGCGATATTGGCGAAATCGAGCATGACCCCCTTGGGTTCACCCGTGGTGCCGGAGGTGTAGATCAGGGTCAGCAGGTCATCCATCCGGTACTGGCTCTCGCGCTCGCGCAGCACCTGCTCGCTGGGCTGGTGATTGCCGGAGACCAGAAACGTCTGGAAGTGGCTCGCCTGCGGGCAGCCGCGCAGGTTGACGCTGCCGTCGAGGGCGACCAGCTGGCGGATCTCGCCGCTTTCAATCAGTTGCAGCGCCTGGTCGAACTGAGGCTGTTCGCCGACGAACAGCACCTTGATGCCGGCATCTTTGACGATGTAGCGCAGCTGATCGAGCGTGCTGGTGGGGTAGATGGGGACGCTGACGCCGCGGGCGGCCAGGATGCCGAGATCGGCCTGGGTCCACTCCGGCATGTTGCGGGCATAGATGCCGACCATCTCGGTAGGCTGGTGGCCGGCGCGGATCAGCGCCTGGGCACAGTAGTCCATGGCCTGTCCCAGAGTACGCCAGCCGATGGCACGCCACTGGCCATCCTGTTGTACGCGCAGGGCGGCCTTGTTGCCAAGCCGGGCGATACGCTCCCGCATCAGTCGAACCAGGTGGTGTTTCGGCATCAGTCAGACATCCTCAAGTAACAGTTGTACGCCCTAAGGGGCACTGAAAAATCGCGCTGGAGTTTAAACTCTAAGATTACAGCTTACAAGTGTTCGCCATTTGTCTTGGATCACAAAGTCGTCAATTAGGGTGAGCTTGAGGCATGATGGGGGCTGACATGCGGAGCCATTCAGGGAGGGTGAACAATGAGTGTCGGCATCAAGGGGGTGGTGACCGGGGTATTGCTGTTATTGGCGGGGGCCGGAGGGCTCTGGTTTACGCTGGGAGGCACGGGGAGCGAGGAGGACAACCCCTGGCTGAGCGGCGCCGAGGGCTATGCGCAGGCGCAGCAGCTGGCCCTGCACAAGGGCTATCCGCTGCTCTACGTGATCGAGCGCGCCAAGTGCCGGCGCTGCAAGCTGCTGGATACCACCCTGTGGCAGTCGGAGGAGATGGCGCCGGTACTGGCCCGGCTGGTCAAGGTGCGCCTCAACCCGGATGCGGGGGATGGCAGCGAGCACATACTGCGCCGCTTCCTGCAGGTGGCGACGCCGCCCGGCATCTATGTGCAGCAGCCGGGTGAGCCGCTCAAGCCCATCAAGATAGTGGTGGATATCCAGCAGATCTGGATGCCCGGGGTGACCTGGCAGCGCGGCTTCTTCATGCCGCTCTCCGCCGCCGGGTTCGAGGCGGTGCTGCACACCACTCAGAGCCTGCAGGATCCGGCTCTCGACAACGCGCCGTTGCTGTAGTGCTGCAGATGTAGTGCCGCAGATGTAGCGCGACGGTTTAGCCGAAGTCGAACAGGCGGGACATCAGCACGGCATCTTCCCGATCCTGGCCGGTGCCGTAGTAGTCGGCGCGCCGGCAGTACTCGGCAAACCCCTCGCTCTCGTAGAGGCTGATGGCGGTGCTGTTGCCGGCCCGCACCTCGAGAAACCAGGCTTCGGCCTTGTTGGCCTTGTTGGCCTTGCTGCGGCTGAGATACTCCCTGAGCAGCGCCCGCCCCAGCCCCTTGCCCTGAAAGTCGGGGTGCACGCAGATGTTCATCAGCGAGCTGTCGCCCGCCACCAGATCCGAGATGTAGAAACCGGCCGGCTGGCCGTCGACCAGCAGCAGGCCGTTGAGGTAGCGCGGCCCGAAGCAGGAGAGCAGGTTGGCCTGGCTCCAGGGCTCCTTGTGGGCAGCCTGTTCGATGGGGTAGATGAGCTCGAAGTCGGTCTCGAGCAGGGGACGAAATTGCACCATGGTGGCTCCGGGTCGGGGCGGCTGAACGAAGAGAGGGTGGGGCCCGGCGCTCAGCCGAGGCGCCCCTTGAGCTGCTGCCACAGCGCCCGTTTCTGGGCCGGGCTGGGCGCGAGCGGGCAGATCAGAGCCTCTGGCCAGGCGGGATCGGCCGTCTCCAGCCAGAGCAGGGGCGGGGTGTGGCCGACGGGCAGGCTGCTCAGCAGGCTGACTTCGTCGCTGCCGATGCCGAGCAGCTGGCAGAGATCCGCCAGCAGGCCGGGGGCGGGCAGCCGGCTCGCCAGGATCCAGAGCTTGCCGCTTGGCGGCTCGCTCGGCACGGCCGAGGCGGGGGCCACCGCCTGCTCGCTTGCCGGGATCTCATTGGCCGGCGCGGGCACAACCTGATGGCCCGCCAGCAGGGCCGGCCGGCGCAGTTGCCAGCTCGGGATGCCCATCCGGGCCAGCAGGTGTTGCCGCAGGCGACCGGATGCCTGGTCAGGTTGCGCGGGGGCGGGCTCCCGCGCCGTGGTCAGCTGCACTGGATCTTGCATGGACGATGACTCAGTCTTGATCTGCATTGATGAAAAAAGCTCTGCGCAGGGTACACTCGAACGCGTTTTGCTGCATCTTTTGCGGTATGTTTTAGCCAGGTGAGGCGGCCCGGCGCTCGGCAACCGGCCGGAGCGAGCCACTGGCGGCCTCCCGACAATCCAACAAGCAGGACAGGGAACCTTCGATCGCGTCGCGGGTGTGCCGGTTCCAGACAACCCCAGTATCGGAAGTGTGCCTATGCCACCTTTAGCATCACAGAATCTTCGTCTCGCCCCCATTCACGAGCGCCTGCCACGCCTGCTGTCGGCCCTCGGCGAGGGGCTCTACGAGCGCCAGGATGCCCTGCGGCTCGGTCTGCTGGCGGCGCTGTGCGGCGAGAGCGTGTTTCTGCTGGGCCCGCCCGGCATCGCCAAGAGCCTGATCGCGCGGCGTCTCAAGCTGGCCTTCTTCGATGCCCGCCACTTCGAATACCTGATGACCCGCTTCAGCACGCCGGAGGAGGTGTTCGGCCCCCTCTCGATCCAGGCGCTGAAGGAGGATGGCAAGTATCTGCGGCTCACCGCCGGCTACCTGCCGGAGGCCGAGGTGGTGTTCCTCGACGAGATCTGGAAGGCGGGCCCCGCCATCCTCAACACCCTGCTCACCGCCATCAACGAGCGGCAGTTTCGCAACGGCGACAGCCAGCACCCCATCCCCATGCGGCTGCTGGTGACCGCCTCCAACGAGCTGCCGGCCCCCGACAGCGGGCTGGAAGCGCTCTACGACCGCATGCTGGTGCGGATCTGGATGGACCGGGTGCAGGAGAAGGCCAACTTCCAGGCCATGCTGGCCAGCGACGGCCAATCCCACCAGAATCTGCCGCCCTCGGTGCAGATCCACGGCGAGGAGTACCTGGAGTGGCAGGAGCAGATCGACCGGATCCGGTTGCCGGATGACTGCTTCGAGCTCATCTATCAGCTGCGCCAGCAGCTCGACAGCCAGCTGGCCCACAGCTGCTACGTGTCGGATCGGCGCTGGAAGAAGGCCGTCAGGCTCATCAAGGCGAGCGCCTTTTTCAACGGCCGCGACGAGGTGGCCCCGCTCGATCTGCTGCTGTTCAAGGATTGCCTCTGGCATGACGAGGCCTCGCGCACCGCCCTGCTGGAGATGATGACCGAGTTCTCCCGCCTCTACGGCTATCAGCAGCTGGCCATGACCCGTCAGCTGATGGGGCTGCGGGAGCAGTTCAAGCAGCTCAAACAGAGCGTGGCCCAGCGCCTGTGTTGCAAGGCCAGAAAGCGCCAGCAGTGGTTCGGGCGCCGCGCCCGCGGCATCCAGATCCCGCTGGCCAACGCCCGCCCGTTCGGCAAGCTGGCGCACTTCCACCTGCTCACCCCGGCGGCGCTGGATGGCGACGATCCGGAGCGGCTGGTGGAGACGCTGGTGTTCGACCGCACCCTGCTCTCCCACTGGCATCCCACCGGCGAGGCGCTGGTGGGCTGGCCGCTCGGCAACCCCAAAGAGGGCCACTACGAGCTGGTGCTGGACGACGAACTGCGCCTGCACGTGCTGGACTTGCAGCGCCAGCAAATTCCCCTGGTGCTGGTGGAGCGCAACCCCATCCCCGAGGTGGTGATCGCCCCCTGGCAGGCCGCCCTGACCGGGCTGCAGGCAGAGGCCGGCGTGCTGGCGCAGGAGCTCAAGCGCCAGCGCAACCTGTTCGAGCGCCATCAGCAGCACCTCTTCATCGGTCGCCACTGGCTGCAGCAGGTGGAGGACAGCTTCTTCGTGCTGAACCGGGATCTGGACCAGCTGCGCACCGACCTCAGCCACTGGCACGACCGGCTGCCACAGCTGGACGCCTGAATCATGGCGAGCGCGAAAGGGACTGTGGTGAGTCTGGTCGGCGGAGGTCGCCATGCTTGAGATCGGCATGATGGATCTGGGGCTGCTCATCGGCGAGGGGGAGCTGGCGGGCGAGATGGCGCTCTTGCTGGCTTCCACCCCCAAGATCTCCGAGTTCATCAAGCGCTCCCCGTTGCAGGGCAGATTGTTGCAAAAGCGGATCCGCCGCTGGAGCGAACAGCTGGGGGAGGAGATGCGCCACAAGCCGGTGCCGGTGGCGCTGGAGCAGGAGTATCGCCTCTATCAGGCCCACAAGGGGTTGCCGCTGGCCGAGCTGATGGGACGCCTGCCAGCCCTGCTGGACGGGCTGGAGCAGTACAGTCCCTTCGCCGGCGAGGCGCGCAGCCTGGTGCGCCAGTTGATGGCCCATCCCACCGACAGCCAGCGCCAGCTGCTGATCGAGAAGTGGCGCACCAGCCTGGTGGGCAGCCTGCTGCAGTTGCAGCAGCAGATCGCCGAGGCGGAGCGGGAGAAGCAGCGCCAGGAGATAGAAGATCAGCTGCTGGCGAGCCGTACCCTGGCCGATGCGCTCGATCCCAACCAGATCTCCGCCGGCGGGCTGTGGGATCTGGCACAGGGCAGCTGGCACAAGCGCAGCCTGGTGCTGGTCAAGCAGTATGCCCGCATGCTGCAGCGCGAGCCGTTGCTGGCGGAGATCGCCAACCTGCTGGGGCGCAGCCAGCAGGACAACCGGGCCAACGATTCGCCGGTGCCGCCGGTGCAGGTGCACGAGCTGGAGGAGGTGCAGACCGACGACGTGCCGGACGATCTGGTGGGCATTCACCCCGCCAGCGATCTGATGCGACTGTTGCCGAGCGAGGCGGTGATGCTGGCGCTGCCGGAGCTGGAGCTGGAGTTTTACCGCCGCTATCTGGAGCGGCGACTGCTCAGCTACCAGTCGCGCGGCAGCCTGCCACGCCAGCGCATCATGCTGCGCACCCCGGAGCTTGGTGGGCGGCAGTTGCAGCAGCGGGGGCCCTTCATCGTCTGCATCGACACTTCGGGCTCCATGGGGGGATACCCGGAGGAGTGCGCCAAGGCGCTGTTTCTGGCGCTGCTCAAGGTGGCGATGGACGAGAAGCGGGGCTGCTACCTGATGCTCTTCTCCACCGAGGTGGCGACCCTGGAGATCACCGCCGACACCGGGCTCGACAAGGCGGAGCGCTTCCTCTCCATGAGTTTTCACGGCGGCACCGATCTGGTGCCCTGTCTCGAGAAGGCCCTGATCAAGCTGGATGACCCTGCCTTTGCCAAGGCGGACGTGCTGGTGGTCTCCGACTTCATCGCACAGAGCCTGCCCCACAGCCTGCTGGAGCGGATGAACCGCCAGCGCAAGCAGCAGACCCGCTTTCACGCGGTGGCCATGTCCCGCCACGCCAAACCGGCGCTGTTGCGGGTGTTCGACAACAGCTGGCTGCTCGATTGCGGCCTGCGCGGGCGCCTGCTGCGGCGCTGGCAGCGCAGCGCAGCTGAGCCTGGCCGTCAGCAGCGAGGCTGGTGGCCGAGCCCCCGTTCGTTGACCTGCTCCTGATCCAGCAGCGGCTGACCGCTCGGCTGGGAGACGTAGAAGCCCTGCTTGCCGCTGCGCTTGACCCGATACATGGCCTGGTCGGCGCGGGCCAGCGCCGTGCTGAAATCATCCTGTGGCCGGATCGCCGCAATCCCCATGCTCAATCCCACCGAGGCGTCGCCGTTGGGCAGCTCGAACGGGGTGGAGATGGCGTTGATGCACTGGCGGGCCAGGTGGCTGGTGCGGGGATCGTCGCTGGTCCAGGGCAGCAGCAGCACGAATTCGTCGCCGCCGAGCCGGCCTATCTTCACCCCCTCCTCGCAGCAGTCGCGCAGCCGGCGGGTGAGGGCGATCAGCAGCTCGTCGCCGGCGCGGTGGCCCAGGTTGTCGTTGACCTGCTTGAAGTCGTCGAGATCGATGAAGCAGATCGCCTGGTACTCCTGCGGGAACTGGCGCTGCAGTGCGGTGCGGTTGAGCAGGCCGGTGAGGGGATCCCGGTGGGCGAGCTGGGCCAGCTGCTGTTCGTACTCCTTCTCGTGGGTGATGTCGATGTGGGTGCCCATCACCCGGATGGGATTGCCCTGTGCGTCCCGCTCCACCACCCGGCCCCGGTCCAGCACCCAGGTGGTCTTGCCATCCTTGGCGATCATCCGGTGCATCACCTGATAAAACGGGCTCTTGCCGCTCAGGTGATCGAAGAAGGCCTGCAGCACCCGCTCCCTGTCTTCCGGGTGCAGGTGCTCGCGCCAGACGTCGAAGTGGGCCGACAGCTCCTTGGGCTGGTAGCCGAGCATGGCGCCCCAGCGGCGGTTGAAGATGATGAGCTTGCCGGTGGGCACATGGTTCTGCCAGATGCACAGGCCGGTGCCGTCCATGGCGGCTTCCAGTTTCTCCCGCGCATCATCGGCGACCCGCTTGAGCCGTTCGTTCTCCTGCAGCAGCTTGTCGTAGGCCGTCTGCAGCTCCTGGTATGTCATCAACCCGCGCTTCCCTGTAGTGGATAGCGCTTATAGTCGATGCTGATTTTCCATCTGTAAAGAGGCACGAGGAGTCAGTGTGAGAGCCCGCCAGATCTGGCTGATTTTCTCTCTTTCTCCCTGGTGGCTGTGTGCTTGAACAAGGCAGGATATGATGGTCATAGTGAACACACCTGCCTAGCTGCACCACCAGAGGGGAAACCGAACCGGCATGAAACGCATCATGACCCTGATCCTGCTGACGGGATTGTGCTCGCCCCTCGCCTGGGCGGCCCGGGCCCCGCTGACCGAACCCCAGCTCTCCCGCGAGCTGCAACTGCTGGAAGAGGGCTTCCAGCCAGACCGCATATTCCGGCTGCGCATCGCCGCGCTGGTGGCGAGCAAGGATGAGTATCCCCTCGACGTGCAGGGGCGCATCGTGCGTCTGCAGTGCTGGGCCATGCCCGCCGAGTGGGACAGCGAGTATCGCGCCGTGGTGGCCTTTGCCGATCAGCAGCTGGCCATCGCCCGGGCCCGCAAGGACAGGATCACCGAGACTGGCCTGCTCACCTGTCGCGGCTTTCACCAGCAGCTGCTCGGCAACATGGACCAGGCCAAGGCTGACTACCAGCAGGCGCTGGTGCTGGCTCGCCGGCTCGGCGATCGGCTGCAGGAGGCCGATATCCTCAGCTTTCGTGGCGACATGTACGCCTATCAGGGGGAGCTGGCGGAGGGGCTGATGGAGCTTATCGAGGCGCACAAGCGCTTCGAGTCGCTCGGGCAGGACGGCAAGGCGCGGGAGGTGCTGGCCCAGATCGCCAACGCCTACCGGCGGATGGGGCTCTACGAGCGGGCTGAGGGCTACTTCAAGGAGCTGGAGCACGACTACGGCACCCTGGGGGATCAGGAGCGGCTGGTGGACATCCGCTCCCAGCAGGGGCTGCTCTATGCCGAGATGGGGGAGTATGAACGGGCCCTGCCGCTGATGATCCAGGCCGAGCAGCTCTACCGCTCCCAGCAGAAGGAGGGGCTGCTGGCCTGGATCCAGATCGAGATCGCCACCATCCTGCTCAACCAGAACAAGGTGGCCGAAGCGGTGAGCAAGCTGCAGCAGGCGGATGCCATCCTGCGCGGTGGCGAGAGCTCCGACAGCGTGACCCTGGGCCACTGGCAACTGGTGATGGGGATGGCGGAGGCGGCGCAGAGCAATCCGACCAAGGCGCTCTACTACCTGGCCCAGGCCGAGCCCATCTTCGTCAAGGAGAAGAACCAGCGCTTCCTGGCGCGGGTCTACGAGGTGCGGGCCCGGATCCTGGAGCAGCAGGGCCAGATCAACGGGGCACTGGCCAGCCTTAAAAAGTACGTCGAGACCAAGCACTCTCTGGAGCGGGTGCTCAGGGAGCAGCGTTCGTTGCAGATGCGCTTTGAGTTCGATCTGGCCCGCAAAGAGCTGGAGAACCAGGCCCTCAAGACCAAACAGTTGCTGCAGGAGGCCAAGCTCAAGCAGTTGCAGGAGCGGCGCCACTGGCAGTACGCTGTGGTCATTCTGTTGCTGCTGGTGATGGGCATGCTGGCGCTGCATCAATTCAACCGCTCCCGCAAGATGCGCCGGCTCGCCATGACCGACGATCTGACCGGGCTGCACAACCGCCGCCAGATCCAGGCCAAGGGGCAGGCCTGGTTCAAGCAGGCGCGAGAGCATGGCCGGACCTTGTCGGTGCTGCTGCTCGACATCGATCACTTCAAGCAGGTCAACGACACCCTGGGCCACCACATGGGGGACAAGGTGCTGGCCGAGGTGGCCAGCTGCGTCGCCGCCCAGCTGCGCTCCCTCGATCGGGTGGGGCGCAACGGTGGCGAGGAGTTTCTGGTGCTGCTGCCCGACACCTGCCTCGACGAGGCGGTCGAGGTGGCGGAGCGGATCCGCCATCGGGTCGCCCAGCTGCGCATCGACGGGATGCCGGAGGGGCAGCCGGTGCACGTCAGCATCGGCTGTGCCCAGTACAGCCCCCTCGACGAGAGCTTCGGCGATCTGGTGCAGCGGGCCGACGAGGCCATGTACCGGGCCAAGCAGGCGGGCCGCAACCAGGTGATGCGGGCCGAGTAGGGGGCGCAGGTCGCCCTGCTCGTCTGCAAAGCCGGGCTGGGTATTTTTCACTCGCGCGGGTATAATGTCGCGCAATTTTGCTTTGGCTCAGGTGAGAAGACCCATGTAACGCAACCCTCTTCCTCTCTCCACCGGTTGGTCTGATGCCAGCTTGGTGTGGCTCGTTGCGTATCCATGCCGGACCGTGAGTCAATGCGGCACTCCGGAATTATCCCACGGTGGCTTAAGGCCGCCGCCCAATAGAAGAACGTTGAATTATGTCAGCTGAATTTCTGAGTGAAGTCTCCAAGAGACGCACTTTTGCGATCATCTCGCACCCGGATGCGGGTAAAACCACCATCACCGAAAAAGTCCTGCTGTTCGGACAGGCCATTCAGCGCGCCGGTACCGTCAAGGGCCGTGGCTCGGGCCAGCATGCCAAATCCGACTGGATGGAGATGGAGAAGCAGCGTGGTATCTCCATCACTACCTCGGTGATGCAGTTCCCCTATGCCGATTGTCTGGTCAACCTGCTCGACACCCCAGGTCACGAGGACTTCTCCGAAGATACCTACCGTACCCTGACGGCGGTCGACTGCTGCCTGATGGTCATCGACGCTGCCAAGGGTGTTGAAGACCGGACTCGCAAGCTGATGGAAGTGACCCGGCTGCGTGACACCCCCATCCTCACCTTCATGAACAAGCTGGACCGTGAAGTGCGTGATCCGATGGAGGTCATGGACGAGGTGGAGCGCGAGCTCAACATCATGTGCGCCCCCATCACCTGGCCCATCGGCTGCGGCAAATCCTTCAAGGGGGTCTACCACCTCTACAAGGACGAGACCTATCTCTATCAGAGCGGTCAGGGCCACACCATCCAGGAGAAGCGGGTGGTCAAGGGGTTGAACAATCCCGAGCTGGACGCCGCCATCGGTGAAGATCTGGCGGCCCAATTGCGTGGCGAGCTGGAGCTGGTACAGGGCGCCTCCCCCGAGTTCGATCACGATGCCTTCATCGCCGGCGAGATGACCCCGGTCTTCTTCGGTACTGCTCTGGGCAACTTCGGTGTCGACCACATGCTGGACGGCCTGACCGACTGGGCACCGTCGCCCATGCCGCGCAAGGCCGAGAGCCGTGAAGTGGCCGCCACCGAGGAGAAGTTCTCCGGCTTCGTGTTCAAGATCCAGGCGAACATGGATCCAAAACACCGCGACCGTATCGCTTTTATGCGTATCGTATCAGGCACCTACAGCAAGGGCATGAAGATGCGCCACGTGCGCATCGGCAAGGACGTGAACATCTCCGACGCCGTGACCTTCATGGCCGGTGACCGTGAGCAGGCGGAAGACGCCTTCGCTGGCGACATTATCGGCCTGCACAACCACGGCACCATCCAGATCGGCGACACCTTCACCCAGGGTGAGGATCTCAAGTTCACCGGTATCCCGAACTTCGCACCGGAACTGTTCCGCCGCATCCGCCTGCGCGATCCGCTCAAGCAGAAGCAGCTGCTCAAGGGGCTGGTGCAGCTCTCCGAAGAGGGGGCGGTGCAGGTGTTCCGTCCGCTCATCAGCAACGATCTGATCGTCGGTGCGGTCGGTGTGCTGCAGTTCGACGTGGTGGTATCGCGCCTCAAGAGCGAATACAACGTTGAAGCCCTGTACGAGGCGGTCAACGTCTCCACCGCTCGCTGGGTGGAAGGGACCGACGTCAAGAAGTTCGAGGAGTTCAAGCGCAAGAACGAGGTCAACCTGGCCCTCGATGGTGGTGACAACCTCACCTACATCGCGCCGACCATGGTCAACCTGCGCCTGGCCCAGGAGCGTCACCCTGACGTCCAGTTCCGCCAGACCCGCGAGCACTGATAAGGGCTTGCCCGATAGGCAGACAAGATAAAAAAGACCCCGCTTAGCGGGGTCTTTTTTTGCATGGCGCTCAAGGCGCAGATGGGGGCTGAGCTGCCATCACCCGTCGACAAGGGGGGCAATGCCCCCTATAAAAGGAGGCTGTTACATGATTCAGGGAGTGATGCATGTCGGTCGAACTGCCCGTCGAGGCACAATTTCAAGCTTACAACGCCCACGATCTCGAGGCCTTCCTGGCCTGCTTCTGCGAGGCGTTCAAGGGATACCGGATGCCGACGGAGAGCCCGAGCACTGTGGGCAAGGGGGCGCTCAGAGCCTTCTATGCCGAGCACAGATTCAATAACCCGCAGCTCAGGGCCGAGCTGCTGTCGAGAACCGTCATCGGCAACAAGGTGTTTGATCACGAGTTGATCTATGGCCTCTCCCCCGAGCCGCTGGAGAGCATGGCGGTCTTCGAAGTGGAGGTCGGCCTTATCAAGACGGCCTGGTTCTACTTCCCCACCTGAAAAGCGCCCAGCGCCCCTGTCTGCCTTGGCCTGACTGCAAACCCCGTCCGCTAACGCCGGCTGGCGTCAGGCCTCGCCCTCCATGCCGCTGGCGAGGTTCGCCAGCCAGCGTTTGACCAGCCGCAACTCCTCCTCGGCCAGCGGGGCGGCCAGCTCCTGCTCCAGTCGGGCGACTCTGGCCTTGGCCTCGGCCAGCAGCGTAGCGCCCGCCGGGCTCAGACTGAGCTGCTGGATGCGGCCATGCTGGAGGTGAGGGGTGCGAGCCAGCAGGCCGCTGCGCTCCAGGCTGGTCACCATGGGGCTCACCGTCTGGGGAGTGAGCAGGGTGAGGCGGGCGAGCTCGGCGTTGGAGCTGCCGGGGTAGGCATCCAGCATGGTGAGCAGGGCAAACTGGGGCGCCGTGATGGGCAGGTCCGCCAGCGCCCGCTCCATGCGCAGGCGCTGGGCAGCAGCAGCCTGGCGCAGCAGATAGCCGAGGTGGCCCGCTTCGCCGCGCTTGCCCTCGCCGGGGGCGGGCAGGGGGATGGACAGCTCTGTACTCAAGGGGGGCTTGTTTATCATGTCAGTGTGCTGATATGTTGTTCGTGCCCTGATATTAAGTCATGCCCAAGGAGAACACCAGAATGAGCACCCGCATCGATTATCCCGACTTTCGCCAGCTGCTGCCGGCGGCCCACGACGCCCTGATCGCCGCCGGCAAGGCGGTGGACGAGGCTGGCCTCGACAAGAGCCTGAGCGAGCTGGTGAAGCTGCGCGCCTCCCAGCTCAACGGCTGCAGCTTCTGCCTGCAATATCACCTGAACATCGCCCGTCGCAGCGGGGTGGGGCAGGCCAAGCTGGATCAGCTGGCGGCCTGGCGCGATGCCACCGTGTTCAGCGCCCCGGAGCGGGCGGCCCTGGCCTGGACCGAGAGCCTGACCCGGCTGCCGCCGGACGGCGTGCCAGACGCACTCTATGGCGAGCTGCGCGAGCACTTCAGCGAGGCCCAGATAGTGCAGCTGTCGGTGACGGTGGCCACCATCAACAGCTGGAACCGGCTCGGGGTGGCGCTGCGTTTCGTGCCGCCCGCCGCCCAGCTCTGAGCGGCAGCCAAACAAAAGGGCGGCATCGGTGCCGCCCTTTTATCCTGAGCTGATCACTCAGGCCGGTCGCTGGCCATCGTCGGCGCCAAGCGCCAGCACCATGCAGATCTCGCAGGCATCGTGGCCGGTGCAGCCAAGCGGGCCCGGCAGGTGTTCAAAGCCCAGGGATTCGTAGAGCGCGGTGGCCTCGCGCAGCACGGCGGTGGTCTCCAGGTAGCAGCGCTGATAACCGAGCGCGCGCGCCTCGTCCAGTGCCTGCAGCACCAGCCGGCGTCCCAGCCCCAGCCCGCGCAGGGAGGGCATGAAGTACATCTTCTGCAGCTCGCAGACTTGCCCCTCTTCCCCCGCCAGCGGCGCTATGCCGCCCCCGCCGAGAATGGTGCCGTCCGGCCCCTCGATCACCCAGTAGCGGCTCTGCGCGCCCTGATAGGTCTCATGCAGCCGATCCAGATTGGGGTCGGCCACCCCGTAACCCTTGTCGGCGGTGAGTCCGTATTCGGCGGAGACGGCGCGGATCACGGCGGCGATATGGGGGTTGTCGGCCGCCCGGATCGGGCGAATGCGATAGCCCTGCTGGCGACGGGCGCGGGAGAGGGCGCTGCGATAGAGGCGCAGACCGGTCCACAGCTGCTCGCGCTCGGCGAGGGTGAGCTGGGCCAGGGTCTCCTCCATGGCGCTGTCCATCTCCTGATGCAGATCCAGCAGCTGGGCCTGGCCGGCGATGGTGAGGCGCGCCTCCTTGCTGCGACCATCGGACGGATGGGGGTGCCAGCTGATGAGCTCGCGCTCGGCCAGGCGGGCCAGCGGGCGGCTGGCGTTGGACTTGTCGATGCGCAGCCGTTCGGCCAGTTGCTGGTTGGTGGCGGGGCCGCTCTCCAGCTCGATCAGCAGATGGGCTTCGAGCGGGCTGAGCGCCAGTTCGCCGCACTGCTGGGAGAGCATGCCGAGTTCGCGTACCAGATCGCGCGACAGGGCGCGCAGGGGGCGGGGATCCATATCAGGGCTTCCTATTTGGTTGTCATCAACAACCAATATAGTCAACTAGTTGTTACTAGCAACTTTTTTATTGCGCTGGCGAGGGGTCACGGAACCGGCGGGCATAACGAGCGGACACAAAAAAGGGCCCGGGAGGGGGCCCAAACATTGGAAACCCGCGCGAGGGCGCGGATCCCATCCTTGGTCAGGCAAGGTGGCGGCGAGGGTTAGACCAGCTCGGCCAGCATGGTGTCGGCATAGGGAACCAGAGCGTCGCCCTGTTTCACTTTGGCGAGGTAGTCCGGGTTGGCGATGAGCGGGCGACCGATGGCGACGAGGTCGAAGCGGTCGGCCTTGATGGCCTCGGCTGCGGTCTCGGCGCTGTAGTTGCCCACCCCCACCAGATGGCCGTCGTAGCGGGCGCGCAGGTAGTCGGAAGCGCGGCCGTCCAGGTAGTCGAAGGTGAGGCTGTCATCGAAGATGCCGAGGTGCACATAGGCCAGGTTGCGCTGGTTCAGCTCGGCCAGCAGGTGGTCGAACACGGCGCGATCCCGCGCATCCCCTTCGAGGTGCACATAGACGCCGGGGGAGAGGCGCAGGCCCACCCGATCCGCGCCGATGCGGGCATTGATGGCATCCACCACCTCCAGCGCGAAGCGGCTCATGTTCTCCGGGCTGCCGCCGTAGTTGTCGGTGCGCAGGTTGCTGGCGTGGTGCAGGAACTGATCGATGAGGTAGCCGTTGGCACCGTGGATCTCTACCCCGTCAAAGCCCGCTTCGATGGCGTTGGCGGCGGCCTGGGCGTAATCCTCGACCAGCTGGGCGATTTCGCTCTCGGTCAGGGCGCGCGGCACCTGATAGACCAGCTCGCGCATGCGCGGAACCGTGCCCTCATGGGCGACGGCAGAGGGGGCCAGCACTTCGGCGTGGTGGAAGAAGGGGTGGGAGAGACGACCCACGTGCCACAGCTGGGCGAAGATCTTGCCGCCGTTGGCATGCACGGCGCCGGTCACTTTCTTCCAGCCGGCGATCTGCTCGGCGCTGTAGATCCCCGGGGTATTGGGGTAGCCCTGCCCGTCCGGCCGGATGATGGTGGCTTCGGAGATGATGAGGCCGATGTCGGCGCGGCGCGCGTAATAGGCGGCCATCTGCTCGGTGGGCACCAGGCCCGGGCCTGCCATGCAGCGGGTGAGGGGAGCCATCATGAAACGGTTGGCGAGGGTGAGGGTGTCGTTGAGGCGATAGGGCTGAAACAGGGTATTCATGATCGTCTGTCCTGAGGGAGTGATTCTTGAACGTGCATTCAAGACGTTTTTTGTTTTGTGTGCAAGTCTTTTTTGAACGAGCATTCAACATGGGTTGGTGTTGCGGTCCCGCTGGGGTAAACTTGCCGCCCTCTTATTTCCCCTCGCCGGCCCCAGGCCGGTGAATCCGCTTTTTCAACGGAGAAACCATGCGCAGCGCCGAGTTCAACCGGGACGACGTCTTGCGAAATGCCATGGAAGCATTTCGGGCCAAGGGTTACGCCAAGACCACCATGCAGGAGCTGGTAGCGGCGACCGGGTTGCATCCGGGCAGCCTCTATGCGGCGTTTGGCAACAAGCGCGGCCTGCTGCTGGCGGCGGTCGATCACTATGTGCAGGAGAAGAGCGCCCTGCGGCGCAGCTTCTTCGCCGCCGCGAGCCCGCTGGCTGGGGTGCAGGCCTACCTCGAGCAGGTGGTGAACGACGCCCTCTGCGGCACCTGTCTGGTGACCCGCACCCTGATGGAGCTGGCGGAGCAGGACGAAGAGCTGCACCTGAAACTCAAGGCCATCTATGGCGAGCTGGATGCGGATCTGGCGGCGGTGCTGAGCCTGGCCCTCGAGCGCGGCGAGCTGGCGGCCGGGCGCGACATCCCGACCCTGACCGCCTTTTTACTCATCAACATCCAGGGCCTGGTCACTTTCGCCCAGTGCCGCCCCGATCCCGCCCTGCTGGGCGGCGTGGTCACCCAGTTGATGACGGCCCTGCGGGCGTAATGCGCCGCCCAGAAACAGCCATGGCTTCCGCGGGAGCCATGGTTGTTTCTGGGGGGGTCACTCGCTGCCGGGTTACTCCGGATTCACCAGCTCCTTCATCAAATCCTTCAGCCACACCAGCGCGGGTTGCTGCGCATGCACCGGATGCCAGACGCAGTTGAGGTGATAATCCGGCACATCTTCGGGCAGCGGCAGGCTTTTCAGCGGCCAGTGGCTGGCGAGCAGCTCGGCCACCATGCTGGGCAGCACCAGCAGGTGATCGCTCTGGCTGACGATGGCGGCGGCGGACATATAGCTCTGGCTGTTGACCGAGATGGTGCGACTGAAACCCAGCGTCTTCAGATAGCGGTCCAGGCTCGCCTCCGAGGTGCCAAGGGGCGAGTGGAACACGTGGGGCATCTCGATCAGCTGCGTCAAGCTGATGCGCTCGGCCTGCAGCGCCGGCTCATCCCCACTCTCTGCGAACGCCGGGGCGGCCATCGGCAGATCGGCGCGCACCAGCCCGGCCAGCGGCTCGGTGAGCCAGGTCTCCTTGCCGAGATACCCCGGCACCTGCATGTATTCGTCAAAGCCCAGCACCAGATCTATCTCGCCGCTTGCCAGCTCGGCTTCGGGCAGGGTGTCGCGCAGGATGCGGATCTCGATGGTGACTGCGGGCGCCAGCCGTTTGAGGCGCTGGATAAGCGGCGGGATCAGCACGCACTCCACGTAATCCGTGGTGCAGAGCACGAAGCGGCGCTTCGACTGGCTCGGCTCGAACACCTCCTCGTCGCTGAGTTGCTGCTCCAGCAGTCGCAGTGCCTGCTGCACTCCCAGATGCAGCCGCTGGGCGCGCGGGGTCGGCAGCATTCCTTGCGGGGTACGCACCAAGAGCGGATCGCCAAAGAAGGTGCGCAGGCGATTGAGCGCATGGCTCATGGCGGGCTGGCTGATAAAGAGGGTTTCGGCGGCGCGGGTGACGCTGCCCTGCGCCATCAGGGCGTCAAAGGCGAGCAGCAGGTTGAGGTCGAGCTGGTGCAGTTTCATCAAGATTATTTGCCAGGCTTATGGGACAATCCATCCTATTCATTTGATGGATGTGAGCGCAACTTCTTACACTGCGACCACTGTTATTTTTCCAGGATCCCCGCGCCGCGTTTTCACGCCTGCGGGGCCTCAATCCATGCAAGGAGCCTTGCGATGAGCATCAAGACCATGAACACCACGCCGGCCGCTGACGGCTTCACCATGCCCGCCGAGTGGGCACACCAGCAGGCCGTCTGGATGATCTGGCCGTTTCGCCCGGACAACTGGCGTGAGGCCGGTCGCTTCGCGCAAGCCACCTTCGCCAAGGTGGCCGATGCCATCGGGCAAGCCACTCCGGTCTTTATGGGGGTGCCGGCCCGGTTTATGGAGCAGGCTCGCGCCATCATGCCTGCCCACGTCACCCTGGTCGAGATGAACAGCGATGACTGCTGGGCCCGCGACAGCGGCCCCACCATCGTCACCAACGCAGCCGGCGAGTGCCGTGGGGTGGATTGGGGCTTCAACGCCTGGGGCGGCCACAAGGGCGGTCTCTACTACCCCTGGGATCAAGACGAGCAAGTGGCGGCCCAGATGCTGGTACAGCACGGCATGGCCCGTTACGATGCGCCGCTGATCCTGGAAGGGGGCTCCATCCACGTCGACGGCGAAGGCACCTGCCTGACCACCGCCGAGTGCCTGCTCAACGAAAACCGCAACCCGCACCTGAACAAAGAGCAGATCGAAGCGCACCTGCGCGACTATCTGGGGGTGAAGAGCTTTATCTGGCTGGACGAAGGCGTCTACATGGACGAGACCGACGGCCACATCGACAACATGTGCTGCTTCGTGCGTCCGGGTGAAGTGGCCCTGCACTGGACTGACGACCAGAACGATCCCCAGTACGCCCGCTCCCTGGCCGCCCTCAAGGTGCTGGAAGCGGCGGTCGACGCCAAGGGTCGCAAGCTGAAAGTGTGGAAGCTGCCCCAGCCGGGCCCGCTGTTCTGCACCGAAGAGGAGTCTGCCGGCGTCGAGAGCGGTACGGGTGTGCCGCGCGAGGCAGAAGGCCGTCTGGCCGGCTCCTACGTGAACTTCCTCATCACCAACGATCGCATCGTCTACCCGCTGCTGGATGCCGCCACCGACGGCGAAGCCCAGCGAATTCTGGAAGAGATCTTCCCGGAGCATAAGGTCGTCGGTGTACCGGCCCGCGAGATCCTGCTGGGCGGTGGCAATATTCACTGTATCACCCAGCAGATCCCCTCCGGCAAATAAGAACCGGATGACGATCCTGCTGCGAGACCGTGATCAAGGCTCATGTGCTGCTCGGAAGCCTCACGTATGTTTATACGCTCCGGTTCCTGCGCTGCTCTTCACCTTGCTGACGGCCTCTCGCGACGGGTCGTAAACCGGTTCTAGTTAGTATTCAAAACCCCACGCCGTGGGGTTTTCTCTCTTGATGACATGATGGTCGCAGGCGCTGATGCGGCGATCATCATTTCAAACAGTCACCCTTTACAGGAGATCCCCATGATCGAAGTGACAGAGGTTTCCATTGCCGAGCTGCGCGGTGCGCTCGAAGCAGGCCGCACCACAGCGGTCGAACTGGTCAAGGCCTATCTGGCCCGGATCGAGGCCTACAACGGCCCCGAGACTGCCACCAAACTCAATGCTTTGGTGGTACCCAATCCCGATGCGCTGAAAGAGGCGCAAGCGTCCGATGCGCGCCGCGCCCGTGGCGAGACCCTGGGGCCGCTCGACGGCATCCCCTACACCGCCAAAGACAGCTATCTGGTCAAGGGGCTGACTGCCGCATCCGGCAGCCCGGCCTTCAAGGATCTGGTGGCCCAGCGCGATGCCTTTACCGTTGAGCGGCTGCGCGCCGCCGGTGCCATCTGCCTGGGTAAAACCAATATGCCGCCGATGGCCAATGGCGGCATGCAGCGCGGCGTCTATGGCCGTGCCGAGAGCCCCTACAACGCCGACTACCTGACCGCGCCGTTTGCCTCCGGCTCCTCCAACGGGGCCGGTACTGCCACCGCCGCCAGCTTCTCCGCCTTTGGTCTGGCGGAAGAGACCTGGTCGAGCGGCCGTGGCCCGGCTTCCAACAACGGCCTCTGTGCCTACACCCCGTCCCGTGGCGTCATCTCGGTGCGCGGCAACTGGCCGCTTACCCCAACCATGGATGTGGTGGTGCCTTATGCCCGCACCATGAACGACCTCCTGGAAGTGCTGGATGTGGTCGTGGCTGACGATGCCGACACCCGTGGCGATCTGTGGCGCCTGCAGCCCTGGGTGCAACTGCCCAAGGCCTCCGAGGTGCGTCCGGCGTCCTATCTGGATCTGGCTGCCAAGGCCGATGCCCTCAAGGGCAAGCGCCTCGGCGTGCCGCGCATGTTTATCAACAAGGATGAACTGGCCGGCACCAGCGAAAACCCCGGCATCGGCGGCCCGACCGGTCAGCGTATTCATACCCGTCCGACCGTGATTGTGCTGTGGGAGCAGGCCCGTCAGGCGCTGGAAGCCGCTGGCGCCGAAGTTATCGAAGTGGACTTCCCGCTGGTCTCCAACTGCGAAGGGGACAGACCCGGCGCGCCGACCGTGTTCAATCGCGGTATCGTGAGCCCGGAGTTTCTCAACGATGAGCTGTGGGAGCTCTCCGGCTGGGCGTTCGACGACTTCCTGCGCGCCAACGGCGATCCCAAACTCAACAAGCTGGCCGATGTCGATGGGCCGAAGATCTTCCCCCACGATCCGGGTACCCTGCCGAACCGCGAGGGCGATCTGGCGGCGGGCATGGACGAGTACGTCAATATGGCCAAGCGCGGCCTAAAGCGTTTCGACGAGATTGCCTCGGTGCCGGACGGCCTGCGCGGTCTGGAGAAGACCCGCAAGCTGGACTTGGAGGACTGGATGGACGGGCTCAAGCTCGACGCCGTGCTGTTCCCCACCGTCGCCGACGTCGCCCCGGCTGATGCGGATGTGAATCCGGCTTCCGCCGATATCGCCTGGAGCAACGGCATCTGGGTTGCCAACGGCAACCTCGCCATTCGCCACCTCGGCGTGCCGACCGTCACCGTTCCCATGGGGGTGATGGCCGATATCGGTATGCCGGTAGGCCTGACCTTCGCCGGTCGCGCCTATGACGACAACAAGCTGCTGCGCTTTGCCTCGGCCTTCGAGTCCACCGGCAGCAAGCGCAGGGTGCCGCCACGGACGCCGCCGTTGGCCTGATTGCGTTAGTGCCCTGTCCGCGAGGTATCAGGGATAAAGAGAGAGGGAGGCATCATGCCTCCCTCTTTTTTTCGTCCATTTTCTGGCGTTGTTCATCACACCCGGATGTTCTGGCCTGCGCCCATATCGCTCTTTGTCACATGCGTGGTTTGCCCCTCTTGGGACAAGCTGGCCTCCCACTCGTGGGCCTTCTCCAGCAGATCGGCGAGGCTCTCCCTGATCTGTTGCGGGCGATAGTTCCCCAGCGCGATCTGGGAGAAAAACGATACCCGCTCGGTGCCGGGATAGATGCCGACCCCGTAGCCATGGCGCAAGGGGGAGAGGGCATGCTCGCCAAAACGCAGGAACAACTCGCGGGGTAGACGTTCTGGGAGATCGCTCGCCGTGGTCACCGAAAGTACCAGCGCCATCTCGTCGGGTTGAGCCACGATATTGACCACAAAGGGGGCGGTCGATTCCTCTGCGGCTCGCTGGATCTCGAATGTGCAGACGCCGTTTTCATCGAAGGCCAGCGGTTCGACCGACAGCTCGGCCACGATTTTCTGATAGATATCCAACACAACACTCCAGTCCGGTTGCCCGGTCGTCTTCGAAGGGGCAGGGCAAGATCACAAAGAGACGGCCCCACCACCGAGCGGGCAGGGCCGTCATTCATATTTACGGCAAGGGCTACACCTTGATATTGAGTGCCCGGCCCTCTTCCAGTTCGAACACCCGGACATCGCTCACCGGATTGTCGTTAAAGCGCACGCTTTTCTTCATCTTGGCGGCGATGTTCTCTCCGTCCGATGAGCCAGTATTTTCATCGATCGCCGGTGAGGTCCCGTTGGCGCGGGTGTTTGCCGCGGTCAGGGCATCCAGCTCGGCGCTGGCTCTTTGCTCAAACAGCTGGCCGAAGCTGCGATTGAACTCAGCATTGACCTTGGTGTTGAACACCTCCGACTCCTGACTCTGCACCTTCAATGCTTCTTGCAATGCTTCGGGATCGTTACTCAGCGAGGTGAACAGCGTATTGGTCTGCTCGATGGCACGGGAACTCAGCAGGCCGAAGATGGCGTCTCTCCCGTTGATAAAACTGGAGAAGTGCTCCATGGCAAATGCCCGGGAGGAATCGCTCATGGCTTCAAGACCCAGTCGATTCTTGTTGGAGTCGGTAACATCCGCCAGGGTCGCGGTCTTGGGATCGCTGCCCGGCTTCAGATATTGGGCATCGTTTTTGAACTCGCTGATGGGCTGGTTAAAGGCCTGCTGCACAAGCTTCTTGATTTGGCCAAGTTCAGTCAGCTGCCGCTGCACCTCGGACTGAATTTGAGTCGCCCGGGTGGTGAGTGCACTCTCCCCCTTGGTGGCAGCTCGGCTAAAGAAGTCGATCACCGCATTTTTGATGCGGCCCAGCGTGCTTAAATGGGCCAGGTCCCGCTGTACAGAGACATCCCCACTCTTGCCGATATGAATGGTGTACTCCTTGCCTTCACCCAGATGAAGGGAAAGCTTCTGATTGCTGCCGGGATTGACGTTGGCGAGCTGCAGGCTGTCGATAGCCTTTAACATCACCGGGGTAGCTCCATGAATAGCCATGACCTTGGTTCCTTATCTCACTACAAGCGATACATCTGGCCGGCATCATACCCGTCAGTGAAAATGCCGTTTATTAGCCATGGTTGCACTATTTTAGTTTGGTGCTGATATGCGCCGGTCGCATCTATGACGACAACAACCTGCTGCTCTTCGCCTTGGCCTTCGAGTCCACCGGTAGCAAGCGCCAGGTGCCGCCCCGTACGCCGCCGTTGGGGTGATTGCCATTTGGAGTTAAAGAGCCTGGGTTAGGCTGGTAATAATGAAAACAAGACCACCCGATTTGCGGGTGGTTTTTTATTGTCAATTCTGGGGAGTGAGAGAGCCGCAAAGGAGGGCTGGCGCGCTTGGCCTGAATGATTTCCCCATCGATTGTCACATTTCAACGTGATGTCATTTGGGTTCTCAAATGACACAAGGAGTGAGGCGATGAAATACCATGGAGAGTGTATTTTGGCCGATGCGTTGGCCTATATAGATGTCACCAGGCTACCCGGGCAGTTGCAGGAACTTATCGATATTATGGGACTGGAGGAGGCGTATATGTTTACGCAATCCTTTGGAGGACAGTGCAAATACATTCCTAAATCACCCAAGCGCCATGCTACGTATTGCAGTGAGGTGGCTATGGGGCGATTGTGTAACGCTTTGGGGGGACTAAGCATAGAGGTGCCTCTGGCGAAGCATATAGATAGACAATTGCGCAACCGAGAGATCATGGCTCAGTCGGAGAGTGGTAAATCGCGTACTCAGCTCGCCAAAGAGTTCGGCCTGGGGACTCGCCAAGTTGCCAATATCAAGCGAAAGATGAGAGAGCAATAATTCGCGGTATCAGCCATAAGCGGGGCGGGCAAGGCCCTGCTTTTATCAACCGAGAAACCTGGATAGGCTATGGCCTTGTGTATAACGACTATCAAATCGGCCCATGTGAGATGCTTGGATTGTCAGGCAGGAATAAAAATGCCCGGGTCTCCCCGGGCAAAGATGTTATAAGGTGATGGTCGCTTTATATTTGAAGTCCCCCGCCGGTTGGCCGTAGAAATTCAGCTTGTAGCTGGTGGCTGTCTTATGCTCGCCCATGGCAATAATATGGTGGTTGCCACCATCGTCGTAGTAGAAGAGGCTGACGCTCTTCTGTACGTTGCCGGACGATGCATGCAGCACAGCATGGCCGTTATATTGATAAGCACCAGTTGCTTTACCCTTACCTCCCGTCACGTCGTTCAAACACTGCTTCAGGTTGGCGTGGAGATTTTTCTCCAGATATTCACTCAGATACTGTTCGGCTGCGTGCTGGTCCATGGGATCCAGTGCATGGCCGTTACCATCGATAATAATGATGTCTTTCATCTTGTGCTCCTTGGTTGTGTAGAGGCGGCGGTATGAACCCGCCGCCCAATATTCAGGCTGCTGTAATGGCCCAAGAGTTGTCTTGTTTCAGGGTTGCAACCATCTCGTAGATGTTGGGCCCGAACTTGATCTCAACCGCATCAGTGATCTGCTCGATATCCAGGATCTCTCCTTGCTGGAAGTCGCCAAATACAATCCAGTAAGAGGGGTGGGGGACAAACTCCAGATGCAGGTTCGGCTGGGTCGCCTTGACGAAGGTACCCGCTTTGCTCATGCCGATACCGACAGCGGCCTGCTTGAGAGGCACATTGGCGCTCTCGTCGATATAGAGAGAACCTGATTGGCCGCTAAAGGAGGTTGGTGAGAAAAAGTAACCGCCGTTGTAATCCAGGGTAATGGAGTTGGCCGTGGTCAGATCAGCGGCTATCTCCTCTCCCCCTTCGAAGATGATGCCGGGTTTGATCTCGCCGGTATCGGACCAGACAAAGGAGTAATCAACTTCCCATTTGAAAATCTCGTGTACGTTTGGATTAACAAACTTACTGAACCAAGCGAGGGAGAAAATATTCTGAGCTCGTTGATCGGGCAGCTGCTGAAACAGTGCCACATTCCCTGAGTTAGTGGAGCTGTTGACGAACTTAACGCTGTATTGATTGGGCATAGTATTTTCCTTGGTTATGAGGCCCATTATTAGGCCCAAGTTCAATTTCCCATGTCGTTACCGATTAAATAATCGGGAAGATATTCAGGTGAGTGTTTCTAAGTGATAAGT
>DWSA01000022.1:0-37618 GCA_018244955.1 Ardaris pityusa | reverse complement strand
GGTGCGCGAGATCAACCGCCAGAAGGGTGAAAACATCAGTGTCGCCGCCGGCCTCGGTGCCCGCCTGCGCGAGCTGGGCGCCGTGCTCGGCATCCTGCAGCAGGATCCGGATGCCTTCTTGAAGGGTGATGAAGCGGACGAAGAGGTCGCCGAAATCGAGCAACTGATCGCCCAGCGCAATCAGGCCCGTGCCGACAAGAACTGGGCCGCTGCCGACGCCGCCCGCAACCGTCTCACCGAGATGGGTATCGTGCTGGAAGACAGCGCCGGCAAGACCAGCTGGCGCCGTGCCTAAGGCCGGTGGCGTTGCTCGCGCCAACCGGTTGAGCCAATAAAAAAACCGCAGCCCTTGGGCTGCGGTTTTTTTATTTTAAGGAAGAACAATATTACTTTCTGTAATCTCTCTAATTCGAAAAATTTATAAAATACTATTTAGTAAATTCTCCATTTCTCGAATAGATTGAACTAATTCAGCTTGTGTGTACTTTTGAGCTTGCATGGTGGCATTTTCTGGATGATGTATATGATTCCGAATAAAAGTCTGTAATGTGGAGTTTACTGGTGGTTGAGGTGTTCCTTTTATTTCTCTAATCCATTGCTTACTGATTTGAATGCCATTTTCATTAAGCCATTGGTCAAAGGCATTTACATTATGTTTCTCACTAAGCTCCTGTAGATACCCATAAAGTTCATTATGTAAATCAACAGTGGGTAAGTTATATGCCTTATAACTGATCTCTCCCCATGAAGGACTCCATGGAAACATCGGTGATGTATCTGCTCTTGATATTGAATTTCTATTGTTATCTTTTTTAAAGATAAAAAGGCCAGAGTTTTTTAATTTTGGTGACGATAGCATAAATGGAGAATGCGTAGTTATGAAAACCTGCCTAGTTTTAGATATTAACATCAATGCTTCTAAAAGCTTGGTTTGGCCTGATGGATGTAAGCAAATTTCAGGCTCATCTATAAATAGAAAGAATGGTTTTGATATTGGGGCGTTAGATGCTTTTGATGTGGTGTCTGCATATACCTGAAGAAGAGCTAGAGCAACGGCTCGTTGCATGCCATGCCCTTTTTCTCTCATAGGTACGGATACACCATCATCAATAATTATCCCTGCAGTTTTAAAAAAACCTTCAATCTGAGGATCTTCAAATGAAAAAGATATATTAGCGTTTCCAAATTGAGAGGAGAAAACACCTTGAACTTGATTCTCTATGTTAGCAATCTTGGTTCTTAATTCTGATGATGGGTTGTTAAATATTTCATTGTAGACTTTAGTAAACTCTTGATACTCTTGTGTTGAAATATGTCCTAGTGCTATTTCTTTTAATAATGAGCCACAAATGGTTGATGCTCCAAATTTTGATTCATCACTAGGGTTAGTATCTGCCCAGATGAAGTTATTATCATAAAATTTTTTAAATGGAGCATCTATACCGCTAGTATTGGTGTGTTCACCACTATCCTCATTCCAGAATAATATGTTTTTTAACTCCCCCTCATTATTTATTTCCCCCGTGCGTTTTACGCGAAAGTGTTCTTTTTCATCCTCAAGGAAGACACTAGATAAAAAAGATTTTATTTTGTTTTGTTGAATGTGATGATTGATAACATTTTTAATGTTACCAGTGTATGTAACCTCTACGGATAGTTTATTGATTGGTGATGTAGGGTCCGATTTATTTAGTAAATCAATGATTTCTTTTTTTGTTCCATCCTTAATGAAATCGAACACCTCAAAAACTGTTGATTTACCGGAGTTATTTTCACCTACAAAAATGTTTAATCCACTTCCTTCTGTTATTCCATCAGGGATTTTTAGTTGTAGAGTATGATCTGAACCATGAAATCCTTTAAAATTTTCTATAATTAACGATTTAATAAACATATATCTTCTCTTAGCTATATAGTAAGTAAAGGGGGGTGTGCCCACTTGTGACACATGCTGGATATTTGAAATATAATGAATTTGGTTCTGGGATTTTATGTTAGGTATTGGCAATTATATCGCCGAAGCTATAACTTGGTCTTTGGTATGGTATCAGGTTTATACCAATCACATGTTGCAGCTTCATTCGACGTGCACTTCATCTTCTTACCTTTGCAAAAAATAGGATTTTTACCATCGTAATCCCAATTTTCACCTTGGTAGCGGCATAGGAAGCAGTTTCTTATTTTCACTCCTCGTTCAGCTGAAAGCTTAACTTGCTCAATGAATTTGGAACCATTGTTTTCACTGGAGTAAAAAATTTCATTTCCTCTTAAATCTGAGCTCTCAGACATCTTTGTTTTTTTATCACGAAGGATGTTTGAATAAATAAGGGAGTCACGATTGCTATCTATATAAAAACAAAGTGATGCCAAAGTTCTATGTAGCAAAATGGATTTTCCAGATGAAAATACAAAAAAACCATAAAAATGCCTATTTGCACATGAACATTCATTGTCAGTGACTGCTGTTGTTGATTGGCTGAAACCAATAAACATTGCATCTTTTGGTGTTAGATGTGCGCGTGTAATCTTCTCTATATCCAATTCACTTTCTAGTGGAATTTCAATGATCTTAGTCCCAGAATATTCTTTCTCTTCACTCATAAAGTGCGTAACAGCTATTTCAATGTAGATCTTATCTGTGGTTCTTTTTGTGCTGTAGAGCATGAGGTCAGGAACAAAATGACCATCTCTTTTTTCCATTTTAATATTGTGAAAATAGTTGGTGAGATCAAAAGTTTTTTTAGTCGAGCCTATGTCGCAATCGGTCAATATCAGCGGTCTGAATTTTCGACAAACTTTGGATGATGTTAAAGTGATATTGAATGGTTCATTGTATTCAAGGCATTTCAAGTAAGTCTGATAAAACGTTTGCTTGCCTAAGTTATGCAAATAGGTTTCACCATTACATTCAATCTGTATTTTGTGTGCAAAGTGAGGTTTTTTTATTTGCCCATTAACTTTTGCTGTTAGCTCATTTCCGCAACCAAGACAATGATAAGCATCATCTACAGGCTTATTGGCAATATCATCTGCTGATATTGTTTCATTATTTGAGTTTAAAGCGAATTTATACTTTGCCATGATGATGTAACTTTAAATGTTGTGATGGAATTTCAATATAGCAATGTGCCAATAAGGGTAATAATGTGTAACAGGGTATTTTTGATAAATTTCTAACACTTATATAGCTTTCGGGACTGCCGGTTGGTTTTTTCCCCTGCTGTTCGCCGAGCGAGCGGCGCTGGGCCAGGGGCCAAATCGGAATTGGACGAGCAACGCTCGCCCCGGTTTGGCGCAAGGACAAGGATGTCCGCAGCGGACGTTGACCGACGCCAGGGATGGTGAAGGTCAAAGCCCATCGGCGCGTGCCGTGGGACAAACGGGTGAACCGAGGGAACCCGACGCAGGAGGGCGAACAAGCGGGGGAGAAGACTTTTGGTGACTTTGGGTCTTTCCAAAGTCACTCGCCAAGCCGCGCAGCGGTGGCGAAACCCTGTCGAGGACGGAGTCCTCGTGTCCTGCATGGCGAAGTCATGCCCATCAGGCTAGTGACCCCTCACCCTAGCCCTCTCCCGCAGGGGAAGAGGGGACGGTTACCGCGGACGATTACGCTTCGCTAATCGACCCTACTCGACCCCACCCATTGATCCCAACGTCTCACCCGCAAGGGAGAGGGGATGGTTACCGCGGACGATTACGCTTCGCTAATCGACCCTACACGCTTATTGCCCCCTACTCGACCTTACAGATTGCCCCAAGCGTCGCATCCGCATGGGGCATGGGCAAAGCCCCGGAGGCCGACGGGCAAGCCCGTCGAGGGTGCAACCCTCGTACCTTGCCGCAGGCGCGGGAGACCGGCTGGTCTGCGCCAAAGACGCTGCCGCCCCTGACTGTCGCCGCCACCTTGCGCCCTTGACCATCCATGAATACTCGGGGCCAACAGGGGCCGATGGTCATCTTACGGAACCCGCCTCGGCGGGGCCATCCAAATCCATGAAATTAGTGATGCAACTATCAGAATTAAATGGTTTTTCTCCTTTGCTGCAAAGTGGCAACCGGCGGTTGACCCGCGGCCTGGGTGTGATGGAAGATGAGCGCCGCGCCCGGCTGATCAGCAGGATAAGCAGAGCGCCGGGCGCAGTGAGGGGCAAAGCGGGACAGCGCTATCGACAAAGGCGATGAGCACCTGGGGCCAGCATGGGCCCAGCCCTCGACAGCATTCGCGCCAACGCCAAGCCGCAGCCAATAATGCCGCACGACAGGCGCCGCTGCCTTCAATAGGGGGCGCTCACCACGGCTCAGGTCGGGCCGACCTCGTGTTGGCTGCAAACGGAGCGCGTTGTCGGACAATCGAGGGTCGTTCGACGACAAAGGCCGCCAAAACCGCAAAATTTGTGCCACGGCGGGGGCGCGTGGCTTGTGAAGGCCCCCCGGGGTTGGCTATCGTTTCAGGAATAGACATGCAAGCAGGGAGGTGTGCATGGACAGAATATTGCAGGCGTTGTCGCTGCAAGTGACCGGGGCGCGGGATCTGGAGAGCCTGACCCGCCCGCTGCTGGAGATGCTCGAAACGGTCACCGGGCTTGAATCCACCTATCTGACCGAAATCGACCTTGGTCACGACACCCAACATATCCGCTTTGCACGCAACGCCGCCGACTTGCAGATCCCCGAGGGGGCCTCGGTGGCCTGGGGCGATACCCTCTGCCGGCGGGCCCTCGACGAGGGGCGTTTCTACACCGAAGATGTGGCGAGCTGCTGGGGGGATTCCCAGGCGGCGCAGGCCCTTGGCATTCGCACCTACCTGAGCTGCCCGGTACGCACCCCTTCGGGCTCTCTTTATGGCACCCTGTGCGCCGCCAGTGCCGAACACAAGCCGCTGACGGCGGGCTCGGATCACCTGATCGCCTTCTTTGCCCGGTTGATCGCCGAGCAGGTGGAGCGCGAACAGCTGCTGCAGCAGTTGCAGCAGGCCAACCACGAGCTGTCGCGCCAGGCGCTGAGCGACCCGCTGACCGGGCTGCCCAACCGGCGGGCGCTGATGCACGAGCTCAACCGGCTGTTTTCGCTGGCGGAGCGGGTCGAGCATCCGCTGCTGCTCGGCTTCATCGATCTCGACGGCTTCAAGGCCATCAACGATACCCACGGTCACGACACCGGCGACCTGCTGTTGCAGCGGGTGGCCGCAGCGCTGTCAACCGTGCTGCGCGGCAGCGATCTGTTGGCGCGGGTGGGGGGCGACGAGTTCGTGGCGGTGGGGATGGGGCCACAGTGCGGCGAAGAGACGCGGGAGGCGGCGGTGCAGGGCTTTCAGCGCCGGCTGTTCGAGGCGAGCCTGGTGCAGCTCGAGGTGCCCGCCGGCCTGCTGCACTACCCCGGTGCCAGCGTGGGGGTGGTGGCCATCGATCCGGCCAGCAGCACGGTGGACGAGGCGCTGAGGCTGGCCGATGCCTGCATGTACGAGGTCAAGCGCCAGCGCCGTCGGCCGAGCTGACTGCGCAGGCGAATCAGGCAAGCAAAAGGGGCCCCGGTGGGCCCCTTTTTCCTGCCGCCCCTCAGCGGGCGGGGAAGTACTTGGCCTGGATCTGCTGGAACTCGCTGCTGGCCAGCACCTGGGTCAGGCCGCTCTGGAACTCTTTGACCAGCTCGTCGCTCACCGGGTGGCTGAAGGCGAAGCAGAACTGCTCCGAGCTCAGCATCCAGAACACCTTGAACTGGGCGGGATCCAGCTGCTGGGAGGCGATCAGATCCAGCATGGTGGTTTTGTTGGTGGAGATGAGATCGACCCGGCCCGAGGTGAGCATCTTGAGTGCCTGGGGCAGGCGGTTGGCGGTCATGATCTTCTGCTCGTCAAAGCCGTTGTTGAGCAGCAACTGCTCCCCCACGTCGGCCCGCACCGCCCCTATGTTGTACTTTTCGGCATCTTCCAGCTTGGCGATGTTGACCGGGCTCTTGGCCAGCCCCATCAGCACGATCTCGGCATAGCCGATGGGGCAGGCCCACTTGAACAGCGGATCCCGCGCCTCGGTGCGAGCGGTGGAGAAGAGCACCACGTTGGGTTTCTGGGTCAGCAAGTAGTAACCCCGCGCCCAGGGCATGATGGTGATGGGCTGCTGCGGGGTGTTGGTCTTCTGCCAGACCTGCTGCAGCAGCTCGACGGCGAGCCCGGTGGGGGCGCCGGATTCGTTGGAGAAGTTGTAGGGTTTGTACTCTTCGGTGAGGTAGTGCAGCTTGCCAAGCTCCGGGCTGGCCTGGGCGAGGGTGACAAACGCGAGTGCGGCGAATCCAATCCATTTTTTCATCTTGGCCATCCTGGTGGGGTGTAGCGTCATTCTCAAGTGTTATCAAAGCCCGCCAAATCGCCACTCGCCGCGCACTGGTGACGAGAGGTCGCGGGCCTTCTCAGGGGGCAGGCAGGTATTTGAGCCGCAGCCCCTGATACTCCGAAGAGGCGAGCGCCTGGGTGAGGGCACGCTGGAACTGCTTGATGACGCTGTCGTCCACCTGGCGACTGAAGGCGTAGCAGAGCTCCTCGGCATCCAGCACGAAGGCGACCGTGAAGTCATTGGCATCGAGCTGCAGCGCCTTGATGGCGTCATAGCCTGCCAGCTTGCCGGTGGCCAGCAGATCGGCGCGGCCCGACACCAGCATCTTCAGCGCCTGGCTCAGCCGGTTGGCGGAGATGATGCGGCTCTCGTCCATGCCGCGGTTGAGCAGCAATTGTTCGGAGGCATCGGCGCGCACGGCGCTGATGCGGTAGTCGTTGATCTGCTCGACCGCGCTGAGGGTGAGGGGGCGGCGCTTGTGGGCCAGCAGCACGTATTCGGAGTAGCCGATGGGGCACACCCACTTGAACAGGGGGTCGCGGGTGTCGGTGCGGGCGGTGGAGAAGAGCACCACGTTGGGTTTCTGGGTCAGCAGGTAGTACCCCCGCGCCCAGGGCAGGATGCGAATGGGCTGGGCGGGGGTCTGGGTGCGCTGCCAGATCAGCTGCAGCAGCTCCACCGCCAGCCCGCCGGGCTGACCGGTCTGGTCGGTGAAGTTGTAGGGGGGATACTCCTCGGTCAGGTACTCCAGCTTGCCGAGCTCGGCCTGCGCCGTGCCAAGGCATGACAACAGCAGCAGGCAACCGCAAAACCTTATCCTCATGGGCATTCCTTGGCGTAGCGCGGGCGATCCATCTTGCCCTAGTGTGGGCAAAAAAGCCTGATATTGCCAGTAGTTACCAGCGCGCTCTGGTATTTCCCACCGGTTTCAACTGCTCATCGCGCAGCCCCACCAAGAGCGCCTTGCCGCTCTCCTGCAGGCGAAATTCGCCGTAGCGCGCCGCCTCGTACTGCTCGCCGGTACCCTCTTCGAAGAAGTAGGCGTCGGGGCCGATGAGCCACTGGCCATCGCTGCGGCGCACCTGCAGCCGCCGCTCATCGCGGGCCAGCTGATCCGGCTTGCCCCCTTCCACCCAGCTGGCGACCTGCTGCTCGTCGAGGCGGATCACCAGGGTGTCGGCGGGAGCCTCATCTTGTTGCCGGTTGCCGAGCTGGCGGGCCAGCTCGTAGTTGAGGCGCATGTAATCTCCCTGCATCAGGGAGCGCGGGTCGACCGGGGCGAGGCGCAGCAGCACCACCTCGCCGCTGCTCATGGCGCGCTCGTAGCGCCAGACCGTGACATTGATGGCCGCCAGGATGGTGATACCGGTCAGCAGCAGGGCGAGTCGTCTCATGAGGGGCTCCGCAGGCTCAGCCGTATGAGCAGCTGGCGGGCGCCGAGCAGCAGGGCGCCCGAGCCCAGCAGCAGCCAGGATTTGGTCATCAGGGTCAGCCCCAGATCGTAGTAATAGAGGGAGCCAAAGCCAACCAGCAGCAGGCCGGCCAGGGTCATCAGGCCGACGCTGCCGGCATAAAAGCCGAGCACCAGCACCAGGGCGCCGGCCCCCATGCCGGGGATGAGGGCGCTGATCAGCACCAGCGGCAGCCCGTACAGCAGCGGCAGTTTCAGCCGGACCATCAGCCCCAGCAACAGGGCGGCGCTGAGCAGCGGGTTGAGCCAGAGCGGCAGGCGGGAGTGGCCCAGTTCGTCGAGCATGCTGGCGCCGCCGTCCCACAGCGGATGGTGCAGACGCCCCAGCACCAGCAGGGAGAGCGCCAGCCCCAGGGTGAGGGATTCATAGAGCTGATGGCGCACTGGATCGCGCTCGGCCTGCAGCCAGCAGAGGGCCACCGCCGTCATCACCAGCGGCAGGGCCAGCAGTTGCAGGCCGAGGCAGGCGAGGGCAAGGGTGAGCAGGATGGCGGCGGTGAAGCTGTGGAACAGTCGGATCAGCCAGTGCTCGAACAGGGCGGCGATGGCCAGCGACAGCAGGGCGAGGCCGAACCAGAGCGGGGCCGAGTGCAGATCCAGCCGATCGAGCAGGCCGTAGAGCAGCCAGGCGTCGCCGGCCAGCGCCAGCGCCAGCACGAACTGATCCCACAGATCGCTGCGGGTGGCGAAGCGGTTGAGGCAAAAGGCGATGACCATCAGCACGACGCCCATCAGCAGGGCGCTGTCGGCATCCCGGGTGAGCTGGGAGAACGACATGAACAGAAAAAACAGCAGGAACAGGGCGGCAATCCAGCCCACCATGCCGAGCAGAAAGCGGCTCGACCAGTGGGGCTGGTCGTCACGGGGGGCATCCCCTTCCACCAGCTGGGCCTGTTGCAGTCGCTGCCAGGGGGTCAGATCACTCATGGGGCCTCCGTTGTTGTTGCAGCCAGCGGCTGGCCGCCACCGACAGGCCGATGGCGATGAGGCAGAGCAGCAGGAAGCCGTCCACATCCGGCTCCATCCATTTGCCGAGCGCGGTCAGCACCACCACGATGAGGCTCAGGCAGCCCATGGCGAGCCCGGCGATGAATCTGTGGTGCCAGCGCAGGTAGGCGGCCGCCAGCCAGCCGAGCCAGGCCGGCCAGACCCAGGGGGAGGCGACATCGAACAGCGCCAGCAGGGTGAGCAGGGTGACGCCGAAACCGGCGGCTAGCCCCGCCAGCCAGGAGGGCATCAGCCGGTAGTGAGCGGGCACCAGCAGCAATATGCCCCAGAGGATGGCGTTGAACAGGGTCAGGCACCAGCCGAGGGCCTCCTCGTTGAAGGCGAAGAAGAAGTTGAACAGGCCGAGCCGCCAGTAGAGCACCAGCGCCAGCTGGCCGAGCAGCCAGCTCAAGGTCCACAGCAGCGGGCTCTGGCCGAGCACCGCCAGCGGCAGCAGCATCAGCGCCCAGGTGGCGAACAGCTGCCAGGGATCGGCGCCGGTCTGGTAGGTCTGCCCCACCAGCGCCAGCAGGGCGCCGATGTTGAGGGCGATGGCGAGCAGCAGCGCCTGGCGCTGGCTGTCGGCGAGGGGCTTGCGCCACAACAACAGCAGCATGGCGAGCAGCGGCAGCTCCAGCAGCGCGAGGCGCGAGAGGCGGCCCAGCTCCTGCCAGTTGAAGGCGACGAAGAACACCAGACCGGCGCCGAGGCACAGGCTGCCAAGCCAGAGCAGCAGCCGATCGAACAGCCACTGCCAGCGGGCAGGGCCGGGGGGCAGCTCGCACACGGTGAGGGCGGCGGGCAGACTGGCTCGCTCGAGGCGTCCACGCCTGACCCAGTCGAGCAGCGTCTGTCTTGAAGTGAAGTGCATGGGATGCTCCATCAGGTTTGCCGCATTATGCCACGGCCATGGCGCCGATTGGCAGCCCCCGTCTGCGGGCGCAACCTACCCGGCAAGCGGATGCAAAAAGCCCCGCCAAAGGGCGGGGCTTGCAAGGACACGACATGGGCGCGGGAGCGGCGTCGGCAAGTGCTCACCCTTGCCTCGCCACCTTCTGATCCGGCCGGGTCAGGCGAACAGCAGGGTGCTCACCCCGAGGCCCACAAACAGGATGGCGCAGGCGATGCGGATCCCCTTGAGCGGCAGGCGATCGGCCCCCAGCTTGCCGAGCAGCACCACCGGCACGTTGGCCAGCATCATGCCGAGGGTGGTGCCGGTGATGACCTGGGTCAGCGAGTCGTACTTGGCCGCCAGCAGCACGGTGGCGATCTGGGTCTTGTCGCCGATCTCGGCGATGAAGAACAGCACGAAGGTGGCCATGAAGGGGCCGTATTTGTCGAGCGGGCTCTCCTCGTCGTCCATCTTGTCCGGCACCAGGATCCAGGCGGCCATGGCGATGAAGGCGCCGGCCACCAGATAGGTCATCACCTTGGGATCGAGCCAGCGGCTGATGAACTCGCCAAGCCAGGCGGCACCGGCGTGGTTGAGCAGGGTGGCTGCCAGCATGCCGGCGATGATGGGCCAGGGCTTGCGAAAACGACAGATGAGCAACAGCGCCAGCAGCTGGGTCTTGTCGCCGATTTCGGCGATGGCCACGCTGAGGGTTGAGGTTAACAAGGCTTCCATAAAAATGACCGGGGGACGGAATTGTTATACCTGAGACAAGCCTGCGCCATCCGTCCCCGGTATTGGCACTGGCCCGTCAAAGGTCTTGTCAAATCCGCGGCTGGCGTGGATCACCCTGACCATGGTGAGTTGGCACCAAGTATGTTGATCAGGGTCGCGAACCGGTTTGGGGCCGGCTGGCGAGACTACTCCCCCTCGATGGGAGCGGGCATTCTAGGGAAAAAGCGAAAGTGACGCAAGCCGGGCGGCGCGGGGATCAGCCACCCACCAGCTTGACGCTGAAACCGGCCTTCTCGAGCTCGGCCTTGATCAGATCCCGTTTGTCCCCCTGGATCTCGATCACCCCCTCTTTCAGGCCGCCGCCGGTGCCGCACTTTTTCTTGAGCAGGGTGGCGAGGCTCTTTTGCTGTTCGGCCGGGACGCCGTGGATGGTGATGACCCCGGCGCCCTTGCGCCCCTTGGTTTCGCGGCGAATGCGCACCACCCCGTCGGTGGGGAAGGGGGAGGCGGATTGCGGCTGGCTCTGTTCTTTGATGATGCCGCCGTCCGTGCTGTAAACCAGGCGGCTGTTGTTGTCGTGACTCATGGCAGTTATTTGTGGGTTAGCTAAGCGGAGTTTGATTTTACTCAAATAAGCGTTGAAAACACGGATTATAATGCCCCAAGTAAAAGAGAATTATTATTGTTTAACTTCAGGAGTCAGTCATGGTACTCGCGCAGTTGTCACCGGGACAGAGTGCTCGCATCAAGAACATGAATCAATTAACCCGTCCCCTGCGGCGCAAGCTGATGGTGATGGGCTTGTTGCCCCAGACTGAAGTCATCTACTTGCGCGCGGCCCCGCTCGGGGATCCGCTGCAGATCCAGTGTCAGGGGATCTGCCTCTCCATGCAAAAAAGCCTGGCCCAGCAAATCGAGGTCGAGCCGGTATGAAACACACCTCACAAAACAATCGTCTTGGTCAAAGCACTATCGAGGTTGAACCGGTATGAACTACTCCCTGGTAACCGTCGGCAACCCCAATAGTGGCAAGACCTCCCTGTTCAATGCCCTGACCGGGGCCCGCCAGCAGGTGGGCAACTGGAGCGGCGTCACCGTCGACAAGAAGATGGGCGAATTCAGTGCCCAGGGCCACGACTACAAACTGATGGACCTGCCCGGCATCTACAGCCTGGCCAACCAGGAGGGGAGCCTGGACGAGCAGATCGCCAGCCGCTTCGTGGAAGGCCAGCAGCCGGATCTGCTGCTCAACGTCATCGACGCCGCCAACCTGGAGCGCTCCCTCTACCTCACGCTGCAACTGCGCGAGCTGGGGCTGCCCATGGTGGTGGTGCTCAACAAGATGGACATCCTGCAAAAGCGGCGCATCACCATCGACGAGAGCAAGCTCGCCAACACCCTCGGCTGCCCGGTGGTGGCCCTCTCGGCCCACAACCGCCAGCAGGTCGCCGCCTTCAAGAACCAGATCCAGCAGTTCATCGGTCAGCCGCAGCCGGCGCTGTTGCTGGACTACGGCAGCGAGCTTGAAAAAGATCTGGCGGAGCTCGAGACCCTGCTCGCTCCGCACCACCTCACCACCCGTGGCCGCGCCCTGCGCCTGCTGGAAGAGGATGCGGTGATGCAGGAGACCCTGCTGCCCGGCCAGCAGGCCGCCGCCGCCAACGTAGTGGCCCGCGCTCACCACGGGCAGGACGTCGACCTGCAACTGGCGGACATCCGCTACGGCCACATCCACCAGTGGGCCGCCCAGGCATGCCAGCAGAAGGGCAAGCTCACCGCGGCCCAGAGCGAGCGGCTCGATCGGGTGCTGCTCAACCGCTGGTTCGGCATCCCCTTCTTCCTGCTGGTGATGTACCTGATGTTCATGTTCGCCATCAAGGTGGGCAGCGCCTTCATCGACTTCTTCGACATCATGGGGGGCGCCCTGTTTGTCGACGGGGTGCACCACCTGCTGGGGCTGATCCATGCGCCGGACTGGCTGGGGGCCATCCTGGCGGACGGCTTCGGGGTTGGCTTGCAGACCGTCGCCACCTTCATCCCGGTGATCGGCTGCCTCTACCTGTTTCTGGCGGTGCTGGAGAGCTCCGGTTACCTGGCCCGCGCGGCTTTTGTGGTGGATGCCCTGATGCGCCGCCTCGGCCTGCCGGGCAAGGCGTTCGTGCCCATGCTGATGGGGTTTGGCTGCACCGTGCCCTCGGTGATGGCGACCCGCACCCTCAACTCCGAGCGCGAGCGGCTGATGACCTCGGCCATGGCCCCCTTCATGTCGTGCGGTGCCCGCCTGCCGGTCTACGCCCTGTTCGCGGTGGCTTTCTTCCCCGAATCTGGCCAGAACCTGGTGTTCGGTCTCTATCTCATCGGCATCCTGGTGGCGGTGCTGACCGGCCTGTTGCTGCGCAGCACCCTGCTGCCGGGCAAGAGCGACTCCATGCTGATGGAGATGCCGGACTACGAGTGGCCGCGCCCGGTCAACGTCGGCATCAAGACCTGGCAGAAGCTCAAATCCTTCGTGTTCGGCGCCGGTAAAACCATCGTGCTGGTGGTCGCCGTGCTGAGCGTGCTCAACTCGCTCGGCACCGACGGCAGCTTCGGCCATCAGGATCAGGAGAGCTCGGTGCTGAGCAAAATCAGCCAGGCGGTGACCCCGGTGCTGCACCCCATCGGCGTGCGCGATGACAACTGGCAGGCCACGGTCGGCATCGTCACCGGCATCTTCGCCAAAGAGGCGGTGGTCGGTACCCTCAACAGCCTCTACGCCGGCAGCGGCGACGGGGAAGAGGAGGCGAGCGAGTTTTCCCTGGTGAACAGCTTCCAGGAGGCGATCGCCGCGGTCGCCACCAATCTGGCCGACATCGACCCGACCGACCCCATGGGGCTGGCGGTGGGCAACCTGGATGACCAGAAGGCTGCCGCCGAGGCGCAGGAGGTGGACGTCTCCACCTACGGCAACATGCAGAGCCACTTCGACGGGGCGGCCGGTGCCTTTGCCTATCTCTTGTTTGTGCTGCTCTACATGCCCTGCGCCGCGGCCATGGGCGCTCTGGTGCGGGAGACCGGCCGCCAGTGGGCCCTGCTGACCGCCGCCTGGTGCAACTACATGGCCTTCATGTGCGCCACCGTCTTCTATCAGCTGGCCACCTTTGCCGCGCACCCCGAGCAGAGCCTGTTCTGGGTGGCGAGCTACGGCGGCTCCCTGCTGCTGCTGTGGTGGGCCGGTCGTCGCCACGGCGACATCGTCGCCCGCAAGGTGGTGACCCTATGATCCTGCGCGAGCTGGGGGAGTACCTCGCCGCGCAGCAGAAGGTGAGCCGGCGCGAGCTGGCCCGCCACTTCCACACTTCGGAAGATGCGGTGGAGGCCATGCTCGGCGTCTGGATGCGCAAGGGACGGGTCGCCAAGCGGGAGACCCAGGTGTGCGGCGGATCCTGCTGCGGCAAGAGCCAGGAGGTGATGTTCGAGTGGTGCGAGCCGGGCCAGATTGGTCTGGTGCAGAAGGGCTGAGCCAGCGCGCTTGCTCGCGCCCGATGCCCCGCATTCAGATATATAAAAAGACCCGCCGCTGGCGGGTCTTTTTATTGGCGCGTGTTCGCTGTGTTGGCTGTGTTCACGTTGGGGGGGGGGCAGATCAGCGCCCCGGCCAGCGCTGGCCCACCTCGGCGTGGCGATACCAGGCCATCAGCGCCTGCTGGCCGACGAGGTCGTCCACCGCCGGTGACCAGGGGGCGAAGTCCTCTTCCCGAAAGGGGGCGTAGGGGCCGTGTTTCACCTCGAAGATGACGGCGCCGGGATCCAGAGAGAGTACCGCATGCCAGCTGGCGACCGGGGTCTCCAGCACCGAGGTGGTTTCCCCCAGCACGGCGCGAGCAATGACGGTGCCCTCGTCATCGAAGTTGAGCACCACGAAGCGCCCTTGCAGCGCGGTGAGCAGCTCCCAGGTCTGCAGGTGGCGATGGGGGCGGATATAGGTGCCCGGCTCCATGGCGATGGCCAGGCGCTGGATGGGGTCGGCCAGCTCCTGATGCAGGTTGTGGTTCATGCGCAGGCGCGGGGAGTGGGCGGCCTCGTCGGCGAGGCTGGCAAGGCGGGCAACATCCAGTTTTTTCATATGCGATTCCATGGTGAGACGAAGGCAGGGCCGAGCGCAGAGTAGCATGCCCGGCAACCTGTCAGGCAAGGGGCGAGCGGTAAGCAAATGTAAAAAGGGAGCCTCTATGACTCCCTCTGCTATGACTGTTCGGCCTCACAATCTGGCCAGCATCTCCTTGGTGACCAGCACTATGCCCTGCTCGGAGCGGTAGAAGCGGCGGGCATCCTCGCAGGCGTTTTCCCCCACCACCAGCCCTTCCGGCAGCTTGCAGCCCTTGTCGATCACCACCCGGCGCAGCCGGCAGCCCGGGCCTATCTCGACCCCGGGGAAGATCACCGCCTGATCCAGGGTGCAGAAGGAGTCGACCCGCACATTGGTAAACAGCACCGAGCTGACGATGAAGGAGCCGCTGACGATGGTGCCGCCGGCAAACATGGAGTTGATGGTCATGCCGTGCTGGCCGTTTCTGTCCTGCACGAACTTGGCGGGCGGGGTCATGTTCTGGCTGGTCCAGATGGGCCAGTCCTGATCGTAGATGTCGAGCTCCGGGGTGACGGAGGCGAGATCCATGTTGGCCTCCCAGAACGAATCCACCGTGCCCACGTCGCGCCAGTAGGGGCGCTTTTGCGGGCAGCAGCCGACGCAGGACATGCTGAACGGGTGGGCGTAGGCGGTGCCCTCTTGCACCACCCGCGGGATCACGTCCATGCCGAAATCGTGGTGGGAGGCCGGGTTGGCGAGATCCTCTTCCAGCAACTGGTAGAGATAGTCGGCCTCGAAGATGTAGACCCCCATGGAGGCCAGCGCGGTGTCGGGCTTGCCCGGCATGGCGGGCGGGTTGGCGGGCTTCTCGACGAAGGCGTTGATCTTGCGATCCCCATCCACTGCCATCACCCCGAAGGCGCTCGCCTCATCCCGCGGCACCTCGATGCAGGCCACCGTCACCCTGGCCCCCATGTTGACGTGATCGAGCAGCATGGCGGCGTAATCCATCTTGTAGATGTGATCTCCCGCCAGCACCACCACATACTTGGGACCGTGATCGCGAATGATATCCAGATTCTGGTAGACCGCATCGGCGGTGCCGCGATACCAGTTGACCTCGTCCACCCGTTGCTGGGCGGGCAGCAGGTCGATGAACTCGTTCATCTGGTAGCGCAGAAAGGACCAGCCGGACTGGAGGTGGCGCAGCAGGCTGTGGGATTTGTACTGGGTCACCACCCCGACCCGGCGAATGCCGGAGTTGATGCAGTTGGAGAGTACGAAGTCGATGATGCGGAACTTGCCGCCGAAATGCACTGCCGGTTTCGCCCTGTTGTCCGTCAACTGTTTGAGGCGACTGCCCCGCCCTCCTGCGAGAACCAAGGCCATGGTCTCGTTCAGCAACTGTCTGGACTGTGCTGTATTGGCAGGTTGTAACAACATTGAATACCCCTTTATTGATAGAACTCCTTGATACTGCCTCCTTTGAAGCCAGTATGAAAGTGCTTTCACTCACACTTCTCACACGGTTTTTCGGTGAAGTGATGGTTTTGTCATTTGTGATGACAAAATCTGTCGCAGATGGCGCGATAGTTCACCAGATGTCACGGCGGGGCTGGGCTGGCGGGGAGGGCGGTGGCCTTGAAGGGCGGCCAGATGCGGGCGTTTCTTGTGCAAACACCCGCCGAAGCGGGTGTTTGCAAGTGCCGTCAGGGGGCGGGCGAGGTCAGAACAGATCGTCTTTTTCATCCTTGGTGGGTTCGAGGCTCCAGCCGGTGGCATCGCTGCTGCTGGCGATCTGGCCCTTCTCCTTCCACAGCTTGATCTTGAGGCGCAGGTTGTTGGCCGAGTCGGCGTTCTTCACTGCCTCCTCCTCGTCGATCACCCCCTCTACCACCAGATCGAACAGGGCGCTGTCGAAGGTGACCATGCCGAGGGCCTTGGATTTCTCCATCACCTCCTTGAGGCCGCCAAATTCGCCGCGTTTGATCATGTCGCGAATGGTGTGGGTACCCAGCATGATCTCCACTGCCGCCCGGCGTCCACCGTCGCTGGTTTTGACCAGCCGCTGGGAGACAAACGCCTTGAGGTTGTTGCCAAGGTCGTTGAGCAGCTGGGGGCGGCGCTCTTCCGGGAAGAAGTTGATGATGCGGTCCAGCGCCTGGTTGGCGTTGTTGGCGTGCAGGGTGGAGATGGCCAGGTGGCCGGTCTCGGAGAAGGCCAGCGCGTGCTCCATGGTCTCGCGATCGCGAATTTCACCGATTAGGATCACGTCCGGTGCCTGGCGCAGGGTGTTCTTCAGGGCGGCGTGGAAGCTGCGGGTATCCACCCCCACCTCGCGCTGGTTGATGATGCTCTTGCGGTGGCGGTGCACGAACTCCACCGGATCCTCGATGGTGATGATGTGGCCGCCGCTGTTGCGGTTGCGATGGTCGATAAGGGCCGCGAGCGAGGTGGACTTGCCCGAGCCGGTACCGCCGACGAACAGCACCAGGCCACGCTTCTCCATGATGGTGTCGAGCAGCACGGGGGGCAGTTTCAGATCCTCGAAGCGGGGGATCTCGGTCTTGATGTTGCGCGCCACCAGCGACACTTCGTTGCGCTGCTTGAAGATGTTGATCCGAAAGCGACCGATCTGGGGCAGCGAGATGGCGAGGTTCATCTCCAGCTCCCGCTCGAACTGCTGCTTTTGCTCGCCGTCCATGATGGCGTCGGCTATTCTGGCCACCTCGCCGGGCTCGAGCGGCGTTTCACTGAGCGGACGCAGGCCGCCGTTGAACTTGGCGCAAGGGGGGGCGCCGGTCGACAGATAGAGGTCGGAGCCATCCTGCTTGGCCAGGATCTGTAGCATGTCTCGCAATTCCATTGGTTTTGCCTCGTCTATCAAGCAGATGCAATTACATCGAATGTCATTGAGTGTACAGCGTCAGGCGCCAGTGAGTTTCTCGCGAAAGACAAAAAACACCGCGCCCAGGATGCACAGGCCGGCCCACAGGTAATCCCATTTCAGATCCTCTTTCAGATAGAAGATGGAGAAGGGGACGAACACGGTGAGGGTGATCACCTCCTGCAGGATCTTGAGCTGGCCGACGGAGAGCACGGTGTGGCCGATGCGGTTGGCAGGTACCTGCAGCAGGTATTCGAACAGCGCTATGCCCCAGCTCACCAGGGCGGCGATGATCCAGGGTTTGTGATTCATGCTCTTGAGGTGGGCATACCAGGCGAAGGTCATGAAGACGTTGCTGCACAGCAGCAGGCCGATGCTGGTAAAGATAGGGTTCATTAGGTTCTCCTTTAAAATCAATCGCATTTTATCTCCGAACCACGGGTTTTCATAAGTGGGGCGGCAGGGTATTTTTAATCCATCAAGGATGAAGTCACAGAGGGTTGTACGGGATGGGCAAGACAAGCTGGGGTGTGCTTGGTCTGCTGTTTGCCTGCCTGGTGCATGGGGCGCCGACCCTGACGGTGGCTACCGATGTCTGGCCGCCGTTTCGGATAGTGCAGCCGGACGGCCGCTTCGGCGGACTGGACATGGACATCTTGCAGCAGTTGCAGCGCCGCAGCGGCATCCGCTTCGAGGTGAAACGGGTGCCCTGGGGGCGGGCGCTCAAGCAGATGCAGACCGGCCAGGTGGACCTCATGATAGGCTTGGCGATGACGGCGGAGCGGGCAGCCTTCATCGATTATCTGCAGCCGGCCTACTATCAGTGCCGGCCGGCCTTCTATGGCAAGGCGGCGGCGGTATCGACCCTGCGCACCTACGCCGACCTGCAGGGCAAGAAGGTGGGCTATGTGCTCAATTCGGCCTATTTTGCCCCCTTTGATGGGGACAACCGGCTCGACAAGCACGGGGTGCCCACCGAGGATCAGCTGCTGCGCATGGTGCAGCGCGGTCACCTGCCGCTGATGATCGGCACCGACTGCCAGGTGGACTACGCCTTGAGCCAGGACAACGAGGCTGGCCTGCTCAAGGCGGCCTACCAGCCGCCGCAACCTGTGGTGCTCTATCTGGGCATGAGCAAGCACTCCCCCCATCAGGCGCTGCAGCAACCGCTGGCACTGGCGCTGCAGGAGCTGGTGGCAAGCGGCGAAATTGCCGCCCTCGCCAAGCCTTACCAGCCTTGACCTCGGGTAGTAACACGCTGTTATCATGCGTTTTTCATGACTCGCGCCAGCTGCTCGACAAGCTCTGGCGCTGGCTCCTTCTCACCTTCGGAGAGCCTCTGTGTATCTCTCTTTGCTCGCCCGCCAGCAGCGCTGGCAGCGGCGCTGGTTGCTCGGCCTGCTGCTGCTGACCCTGGCACTGTTCCTCTGCTCCCTCGCCTGGGGCGAATTCGTCTTGTTGCCCTGGCAGCCGCTGGGGGATCTCGAGCAGCGCATCCTGCTGGAGCTGCGCCTGCCGCGCGCCCTGCTGGCCCTGCTGGCGGGGGCGGCGCTCGCCTGCGGTGGCGCCGTGCTGCAGGTGATGCTGCACAACCCGGTGGCCGAACCCGGCCTGCTCGGCGTCTCGAGCGGGGCGGGACTGGCCGCCATGGTGGCGATGGCGGTGGCCAAGGCCCTCGGCGTCTATCTGCCGGGCTGGGGGCTGTCGCTGGCGGCCTTCGGCGGCGCCCTGCTGGTGACCATGCTGCTCATTCGGCTGGCGCGCCGGGCCCGGCTCGGCCATGCCCGGCTGCTGCTGTTCGGGGTGGCCATCGGCATCCTCACCAACGCCGCCATGACCTGGCTGATGTACTTTGCCGATGACGGCTCCTTGCGTGAATTCATGTTCTGGATGATGGGCAGCCTGGCCTACGGCAGCCAACAACTGGCCTGGTGGTGGCTGCTGTTCCCGCTCGCCCTCGGCTGGCTTGGCTGGCAGGGCAAGGCGCTGCAGCAACTGCTGCTGGGAGAGACCCAGGCCCGCCTGATGGGGCTCGATGTGGACAAGATGCGGGTGCGGCTGGTGCTGGCGGTCTGCCTGCTCACCGGGATGGCGGTGGCGCTGTGCGGCGTTATCGGCTTCGTCGGGCTGGTGGTGCCCCATCTGCTGCGGCTCTGTGGCGGCAGCGATCAGCGCTTCCTGCTGCCCGCCTCGGCGCTGGGGGGCGGCGCCCTGCTGTTGGCGGCCGATCTCATCGCCCGCTCCGCCCTGCGGGCGGGGGAGCTGCCCATCGGGGTCATCACCGCCTCGGTCGGCGCCCCGCTCTTCATCTATCTGTTGTTGAGGCAAGATGCCCATGCCAGCACCTGATCACCTCGGGGGTCAGCCCCCCTTGCTGGCGGCCCGCGCCCTGGCCGTCGCCAACCGGCTCGCCCCCCTCGACCTTGCCTGGCAGCGGGGCCAGCTGGTCGCCCTGCTCGGCCCCAACGGCAGCGGCAAGTCGACTCTGCTCGGCGCCCTGGCCGGTCTCTTGCCGGGGCAAGGGGAGGTGCGCATCGGCGGGGCGTCGCTGGCGGACTTGAGCTGGCCGGCGCTGGCGCAGCGGCGCGCCATGCTGCCCCAGCGCCAGCCCCAGCTGTTCCATATCCCGGTGTTTCAGGTGTTGAGTCTGGGGCTCGATGAGGCTCAACCTGCGGGCAGACAGAACGAGGCCATTCAGGCGCTGTGCCAGGCGCTGGAGCTGGAAGCCTTGCTGGCGCGGGACTTCAGCCGGCTGTCTGGGGGGGAGCAGCAGCGGGTGCTGATTGCTCGCACCCTGCTGCAGGTGTGGCCGAGCCTCAACCCAGGCGGACGAGTATTGCTGCTGGACGAACCGCTGGCGGGGCTGGATCTGCATCATCAACTGGCGCTGCTGCGGCTGCTCAAGCAGCTGACCGGGCAGGGGTTGCTGGTGGTGCTCGCCATCCACGACATCAATCTGGCCATCGACTGGGCCGATCGCCTGCTCTGTCTGCAACAGGGGCGGGTGGTGCGGGAGGGGGGCGTCGAGCTGGTGGACGAGGCGCTGCTGGCGCAGGTGTTTCAGATAAAGACCGATCGCATCGAGGCGGGCGGCCGGGTCTGGTTTATGCCGAGCCTGTGAGAGACAAGCAAGGCCTTGGCGTCAGCCGAGGGCCTTTTTGAAGAAGACGACCCGCTCCGTTTCGGCAAAGCCGAGTCGCTGGTGCAGTTGCTGGGAGGCGAGGTTGTCGATGGCGGCATCGGAGGCCAGCTCGCGACAACCGAGCTCGCGGCCCCACTGGGCCACCCGGGCAATCAAGGCCTGGGCCAACCCGCGCCGGCGTGAAGCCGGCTGCACATAGACCCCTTCCAGATAGACCACCGGGCTGCTCTCGCAGCCATTCACGTAATCGTGGCGCAGGGCGGCATCGGCAAAGGCCACTGCCTGGCTCTGCGCATCCAGCACCAGAAAGGCGTTGAGATGGGCAGCGGTCAGCAGTTCGGCCCCTTCCTGCAGATGTGCCGAGAGTGCGTGGTGCGGCCACAACTGCTGGCGCAGGGTTGCCCACTGCGCCAGCCGCGTCTCGTCGAGAGGCACTATCCGCCAGTCGGCGTTTGCCATCCGCACTCAGCCCTGCTGCTTGGCAAGGCGCACCTGGGCGGCCTCGGCCAGCATGGCCAGCAGGGTTTCGGTGTCGCTCCAGGAGAGGCAGGCATCGGTGATGCTCTGGCCGAAAGTGACGGCGCAGCCGTTCTCCACATCCTGCCGCCCTTCCACCAGGAAGCTCTCGGCCATGATGCCGGCGATGCCGGTACGGCCGCGGCGCAGCTGATCGCAGATGTCCTGCGCCACCAGCAGCTGGCGACGGTGATCCTTCATGCTGTTGCCGTGGCTGAAGTCCACCACCAGCCGCTCGGGCAGGCCGACATCGGCCAGCGCTTCGCACGCTTCATCGATACTGGCGGTATCGTAGTTGGGTCTGTGACCGCCGCGCAGGATCACGTGGCCATAGGGGTTGCCGGCGGTGCGGTAGATGGTCATCTTGCCGTCCTTGTCCGGGGAGTAGAAGATGTGGCTGTGACGGGCGGCGCGTACCGCATCGATGGCGATGCGGGTGTTGCCGTCGGTGCCGTTCTTGAAGCCGACCGGGCAGGAGAGGGCAGAGGCCATCTCGCGGTGCACCTGGGATTCGGTGGTGCGCGCGCCGATGGCGCCCCAGGTGATGAGATCGCTGATGTACTGGCCGGTCACCATGTCGAGGAACTCGGTGGCGGTGGGCATGCCAAGGGCGTTGATGTCCACCAGCAGCTTGCGGGCCAGTTTCAGCCCTTCGTTGACGTCGAAGCTGCCATCGAGGCGCGGATCATTGATGAGGCCTTTCCAGCCGACTATGGTGCGCGGCTTCTCGAAGTAGGTGCGCATCACGATGCACAGGCTCTCTTTATACTGCGCGCGCAGGGCATTGAGGCGCAGGGCGTACTCGTGGGCGGCGGCCGGATCGTGAATGGAGCAGGGACCGACGATGACCAGCAGGCGCTGATCCTCACCGGCCAGGATCGCTTCCACTTCGCGGCGGGCATCCAGCAGATTCTGGGCAACGGTGTCGCTTAACGGGAAGGCGTGCGCCAGTTCGCTGGGAGTGATCAGGGACTCCAGGCGACGGGTGCGCAATTCATCGGTGTGAATGGACATACGACTCGATTCTCGAAATGGGTGGCGTGGGCAGTAGCAATGACTGAGTGCCGAAGAGGCAAAGGGATAAAATAAAGCAAAAAACCCCTGATGGAAACCTCGAGGGGCTCTGATAGGATGTGAGCCCCAAAACGATTCCAAATGAGGTAGATAGCGTGGCAAAGCCAGGGGCAACCGGGGTCACCCGCATCATCAATGCAACCGGTTACAGCATGAAGGGGCTCAAGTCAGCCTGGATCAATGAGGCGGCCTTCCGGCAGGAGCTGATGCTGATCCTGCTGTTGATGCCGCTGGCGTTCTGGATCGGCGATACCCTCGAGCAAATCCTGCTGCTGGTCTGCATCAGCTGGCTGGTGGTGATCGTCGAGGTGCTCAACTCCGCGGTCGAGGCGGTGGTGGATCGCATCGGCTCCGAACATCACGAGCTCTCCGGTCGCGCCAAGGATCTGGGCTCCGCCGCCGTCTTTATCGCGCTGGCCCTGAACGCCCTGGTGTGGGGCGCCCTGGTGGGACGCAACCTGCTGGGTTGGTGGTAAGTCAGGCCGTATTTTCTCTCGCGTCATTGCTCTCTCCCTTTGGGGAATGGCTGGGTGAGGGAGGCCTCTTCTCCCCCTCATCCCCACCCTTTCTCCCGCGAGGGGAGAAGGGGCAAAAGAGCAAGGACGCGGATGTGTGTTGAGCATCGCAGCATAAAAAAAGCCCGTCATCACGACGGGCTTTTTGCTGGGCGGCTCTGCAGGCCAATCAGTGCAGGATGCGGGCACGGATGGTGCCGCCGATCTCCTTGAGCTTGGTCAGCGCCTTCTCGCTGTGCTCGGTCTCCACATCGATCACCACGTAGCCGATGTGGCTGCTGGTCTGCAGGTATTGACCGGCGATGTTGATCCCCTCGTCGGCGAAGATCTGGTTGATCTGGTTCATCACGCCGGGCTGGTTGCGGTGAATGTGCAGCAGGCGGCTGGAGCCCTTGTGGCCGGGCAGGGAGACCTCGGGGAAGTTGACGGCGGAGAGGGTGGAGCCGTTGTCCGAGTATTTGACCAGCTTGTTGGCCACTTCCAGCCCGATGTTCTCCTGGGCTTCCTGGGTGGAGCCGCCGATGTGGGGGGTCAGGATCACGTTGTCCAGCCCACGCAGCGGGGTGAGGAACTCCTCGTCATTGGACTTGGGTTCGCTGGGGAAGACGTCGATGGCGGCGCCGGAGATGTGACCGCTCTTGATGACGTCGGCCAAGGCATCGATATCCACCACGGTACCGCGGGAGGCGTTGATGAAGATGGCGCCCGGTTTCATCATGCGCAGCTGCTCGGCACCGATCAGATCCTTGGTGGAGGCGGTCTCAGGCACGTGCAGGCTGATGACGTCGGACATGTTGAGCAGCTCGACCATGCTCGGCACCTGGATGGCGTTGCCGAGCGAGAGCTTGTTCTCGATGTCGTAGTAGTAGACCTTCATGCCGATGCTCTCGGCTATGATGCCGAGCTGGGTGCCGATGTGGCCGTAGCCGATGATGCCGAGCTTCTTGCCACGGGCTTCCACCGAACGGTTGGCCAGCTTTTCCCACACACCGCGATGGCACTTGGCGTTCTTCTCCGGGATGCCGCGCAGCAGCAGCAGGATCTCGCCCAGCACCAGTTCGGCCACCGAGCGGGTGTTGGAGAAGGGGGCGTTGAACACCGGGATGCCGCGCAGATGGGCGGCGTCGAGCTCGACCTGGTTGGTGCCGATGCAGAAGCAGCCGATGGCCACCAGCTTGTTGGCGGCATCCAGCACCTTCTCGGTGATCTGGGTGCGCGAGCGCAGCCCCACGAAATGCACGTCACGAATGCGCTCGATCAGATCTTCTTCGGAGAGAGAGGTCTTCAGATACTCCACACTGGTGTAACCTGCGGCACGAAAGGTTTCCACCGTGTTGGGGTGAACCCCCTCCAGCAGCAGTACCTTGATTTTATCCTTGTCCAGTGAAAACTTGGCAGTCATGACGATCCCTCTATGTTTGCAAAAGTGAGTGCAGATATGGTGTGTGAAGAAAACCGTAAAGTAGCAAAAACGTTTGGGAGAGGGAATATTTGTGACGAAAGTCAAATTCTTTGAAGTTTTCAACGATAGTTGTAAACGAGGGTTTGCAACTCATTGAGCAACCAATAAAAACGGCGCCATGGGGCGCCGTCTTTCATTGGGGTGTCTTGGCAGGCACCTTATTGGGTGATGACCCCGTCGGGAGTACCAATCAGCACCACATCCGCACCGTGGTGGGCAAACAGACCGTGGGTGACGGTGCTGACCATGATGCCGTTGAGCTGCCTCTTGGCAGGCAACCTTATTGGGTGACGACCCCGTCGGGAGTACCAATCAGCACTACATCTGCCCCACGGTGGGCGAACAGGCCGTTGGTGACGGTGCCGACGATGGCATTGAGCTGCACTTCCAGCCCCTTGGCATCGGTGATGGCCATGCCTTTCACGTCCAGGATGTGGTTGCCGTTGTCGGTGACCACCCCTTCACGCCAGACCGGGTTGCCGCCGAGCTTTCTGATCTCGCGGGCCACGTATTCGCGGGCCATGGGGATCACTTCCACCGGCAGCGGGAAGGTGCCGAGCACGTCGACCGTCTTGGTGTTGTCGATGATGCAGATGAACTTGTCGGCCACGGCGGCGACGATCTTCTCGCGGGTGAGGGCTGCGCCGCCACCCTTGATCATGTCGCGGGTGCCGTTGATCTCGTCGGCACCGTCCACGTAGACGGAGAGGGCGTCGATCTCGTTGAGGTCATACACTGTGATGCCGAAGCCCTTGAGGCGTTCGGTGGAGGCCACGGAGCTGGATACCGCCCCCTTGATCTCGTCCTTCATGGTCGCCAGTGCATCGATGAAGTGGTTGACGGTAGAGCCGGTGCCTACCCCGACGATGGTGCCGGGAACCACATACTTGAGCGCAGCCCAACCGGCCGCCTTCTTCATTTCATCTTGAGTCATGATCGATCCTTTGGAAAAAAGCGGCCGCATTATATCCAAGCCGCCCCCCCAGAGCGACCACCCAGCTCACGTTCCGGGCCAAAAACCTGCAAGATGTAAATCGTTTGCCTGTTTATTGCGCCATGTCATTGCACCATGTCATTGCATCATGGCTGTGGCAGCAGGGCGTGACGATCTCGGCAGAGGGGACGGATGGTCCTAGCCGGGAAAGTGCCAGCAGCGGCTGGGGGTGATGATCTGGGGCAGCGGCACGTCCCACTCCTCCTGCGGCACCGCGTCCACCTGCTGGCAGTCGTGGGCGAGCCCCAGCGGCTTGGGGCCGAGCCTGTGTTCATGCCAGCAGGCGAGGGTGCGATCGTAGTAGCCGCCACCCATGCCGAGCCGGTTGCCTGCCGCATCGAACGCCACCAGCGGGGTGCAAATCAGATCGAGAGTGCTGTGGGGCACCACCTGCTGCATGTCGAGCTCCGGCTCGGCGATGCCGTAACGGTTGCGGGTCATGGGGCTGGTGGCGGTGTAGCGCAAGAAGAGCAGGTGGCCCGAGGTAAAGGGGTGCAGCACCGGCAGGTAGACCTCTTTTTGCTGGGCCCACAGCCAGTGGATGGCGGGCAGGGGGTTGAGCTCGCCGTCGTTGGCCAGATAGAGGGCGATGCGTTTGGCCGCCAGGATCTCGGGATGCTGCTTGAACTGGGCAACCAGCTGCTGGGCCGCCTGCTGCTGCTCGGCCTGGGTCAGGCTCTTTCTGCGCTGGCGGATGAGCTGGCGCAGGGATTGTCTTTCAGGCTGGGTATCCGGCATGGGGGCTCCTCTGATGAACGGGCGGGGGGCGACGAGCGGATCGCGCTGACAGGCGATCACCTTAACAAGGCCGCGCCGGGTTGAACAGCGCGGCTCGGCCGCCGGATCCTCGGGGACCCGGCGGCCGCACTATCAGGCGTGGGCGGCTTTGCGCATCTGATGCTTGACGAACACCGCCACCAGGGCGGCCAGCGCCAGCGCCATGGGGTAGAAGCTCATGCTCACCACCGCCAGCGGCGAGAGGGCGAAGATGGAGCCCAGCAGCAGTGCCTGGGCACCCCAGGGGATGAGCCCCTGCACCACGCAGGAGAAGATGTCGAGCATGGAGGCGGCGCGGCGCGGGGTGACCCCGTGATGATCCGCCAGCTCCTTGGCCACCTTGCTGGCAACTATGATGGCCACCGTGTTGTTGGCGGTGCAGAGGTTGGTGAGGCTCACCACCCCGGCGATGCCGAGTTCGGCCGCCTTCTCGTTCTGCTCGCCGTCGTGCTGACGGGTGAAACGGGCGATGAGGGCGCTGATGCGGGCGCTTATCCATGCCAGTCCCCCCTGGCGCTCCATCAGGGCGCCGAGGCCACCGATCAGCATGGAGAGCAGGAAGATCTCCTGCATACCGGTGAAGCCCTGATAGATGTCCTTGCTGAACTGGCCGAGGGGGTAATCCCCCAGCAGACCGACCCCGCCTGCTGCCAGAATGCCGAGCCCCAGCACCATGAAGACGTTCATGCCAGAGAGGGCCAGCACCAGGATCAGCAGGTAGGGCATCACCTTGAGCAGCTCGACATGGGCCTCGGTGGCAGGGGCATCCCCGACCGATCCCAGGGTCAGATAGAGCAGGATCACCCCGATGGCGGCCGGGGCGGCAATCTTGAAGTTCTCGCGAAACTTGTCCTTCATCTCGCAGCCCTGGCTGCGGGTGGCCGCAATGGTGGTATCGGAGATGATGGATAGGTTGTCGCCAAACATGGCGCCGGAGAGGATGGTGCCCGCCATCAGCACCGGATCGATACCGGCGGCCTGGGCCACGCCGAGTGCCACCGGTGCCACGGCGCCGATGGTACCCATGGAGGTACCCATGGCGGTGGCGATGAAGGCGGAGATGAGGAACAGCCCCGGCAGCAGGAACCAGCCGGGGATGAGGGAGAGGCCGAGCGCGACCGTGGCATCCACCCCGCCGGTGGCCTTGGCCACGGTGGCGAAGGCACCTGCCAGCAGATAGATGAGGCACATCGCCATGATGTTGCTGTCACCGACCCCCTTGAAGAAGGTCTCGAGGTTCTTGTTGAACCCCTCCTTGCCCAGCACCAGCGCCAGCATGACGGCGGGGAGGGTGGCGACGGGGGCGGGCAGTTGATAGAAGGCGAACTCGACCCCCTGCAGGGTCAGCCAGGTGCCGGTACCGATAAAGAGAGCAAGAAAGACCAGCAGAGGCAGCAGGGCTCTGGCGCTGGGTTGAGTCTGGATCATGTGTTCCTCGATGGTTGAACATGACCTCCCTGTCTCAGCCAGCCCGCAGTGGGGTGAGCGTGGCGGGCATCCTGCCGCTATGGGGCGTCTACAGTAGTGAGTCATGCCCGCCGGGTCAAGATAGCCGTCCAGATGGATACTGCTTTTTGTCTGGTGATTTTGCTTAATTGATTAAATCCGTCAAATATTCGGATTTAAAGGGATATGTCGTTGAATTTTCGGGTGGCTAACGGCGGCCACGGCGGGCTTTTCAAAGCGGGCGCAGGCTGGTAAAACGGTCTCTTTCCTTAATAGAGATGAGAGGGTGGAGATGGACAATCCGATCCGTGTGGCCGTGATGGGCTGTAATGGTCGTATGGGCAAGGTGCTGCTGGAGGCGATCAGCCATGCCGAAGGCGTGGTGGTCGGGGCGGCGCTGGAGCGACCGGGCTCCGCCGTGATCGGGCTGGATGCCGGCGAACTCAACGGGCTGGGTCGGCTCGGCGTCATCATCAGCGACAGCCTGGACAAGGTACGGGACGAGTTTGATCTCATCATCGATTTCACCCGCCCCGAGGTGACCCTGGCCAACCTGGCCTTCGCCCGGGCCCACCACAAGCAGATGGTGATCGGCACCACCGGCTTTGACGACGCGGGCAAGGCGGCACTCAAGGCCGCCGCCGGCGAGATCGGCATCGTTTTCGCCTCCAACTACTCGGTCGGCGTCAACCTGGTGTTCAAGCTGCTGGAGCAGGCCGCCAAGGTGATGGGGGATTACACCGACATCGAGATCATCGAGGGGCACCACAGACACAAGGTGGATGCCCCGTCCGGCACCGCGCTCTCCATGGGCGAGGTGGTGGCCAAGACGCTCGGACGTGACTTGAAAGAGTGCGCCGTCTACGGCCGCGAGGGGATCACCGGCGAGCGGGATCGCAACACCATCGGCTTTGCCACCATTCGCGCCGGCGATCTGGTGGGGGAGCACACCGTCATGTTCGCCGACATCGGCGAGCGGGTGGAGATCAGCCACAAGGCCTCCAGCCGCCTCACCTTCGCCAACGGTGCGGTACGCGCCGGCAAGTGGCTCAAGGGGCAGGGTGCCGGCCTCTATGACATGCAGGACGTGCTCGGCCTCAAGTAACCACATCAGCTGACCCCCGGGTCCCCGTGGTGCGCACAAAGGGGCTGCCCGGCCCGTTGTCTGCTAAAAACCCCGCTCATGCGGGGTTTTTTATTGGTGATTTTGTATAAATGGCGCTTACGCAGCGATTTTCATGCGAAGCGGCATAAATCCTTCCTCTCTGCTGTTGCGCCGGATCTGCCATTGCACAAATGTCATCGGCTGGTAACGAAATTGGGCCTCAACAGCCCCTGCAAGGGCATTTTTTTACATACATCAGAAAAGACTAAAAATTCAAACGAGGAAAAACGTTTTCCATTTTTCAAGGCCAATCATCCTCCCTAAAAAAGCTGTTTGCAGGCGTTGAGATTTTTTATATGAAACTTCATTGCATTGTTTTTTAAGGATTAAAAGTTAGTTTTTGTATCAATGCTGGCCTCTTGGTCTGGATTGGTAGCAACTTTTGCCTTTTCTTTTCAGGGTGGGGGTTGCAAAGCGATTGAGTGCATAGATAATGGGTAATGTTGCTTGTTTATTGAATTTAGATGCATTTCAGATGAGAAAAGACGTTGAAATGCGATCGTTTTTAAGTAGAATGCGCCCAATTTGCCAGAAATCTGCCGGGTTCGAGTCCTGTCCAAGGCCGGAACCGAGCCCGCAACACCCAGGTAAATTGCTGAATTTAAAGCTAAATAACTGGAGGTTGTCTTGAATCACACTGCATTGCTAGTGCTGGAAGATGGAACTGTGTTCAAAGGCGTGTCGATAGGCGCCGAGGGATGTTCCGTTGGTGAAGTGGTTTTCAATACGTCGATGACGGGCTATCAGGAAATTCTCACCGATCCCTCTTATTCCCGTCAGATAGTCACCCTCACTTACCCCCATATAGGCAACACCGGCACCAACAGCGAAGATGAAGAGTCCAGTCAAATCCACGCGCAGGGATTGATCATCCGGGACCTTCCGATACTTGCCTCCAATTTCCGCAATCAGCAATCCCTCTCCGAATACCTCAAGTCTCACAACATCGTTGGCATCGCCGACATCGACACCCGCAAACTGACCCGCATCCTGCGCGAGAAAGGCGCCCAGGCCGGCTGTATTCTGGCGGGCAAGCAGATAGATGAAGGGTTTGCCCTCGAACAGGCCCGTGCCTTCCCCGGTCTGAAGGGGATGGACCTGGCCAAAGAGGTCACGGTTGGCGAGGCGTACAACTGGACCGAAGGGAGCTGGCAGCTCGGCAAGGGGCACGTCACCCCGGCTGCCGACCAGCTCAAATACCACGTGGTGGCCTATGACTTTGGCGTCAAGCGCAACATCCTGCGCATGCTGGTGGACCGCGGCTGCCGCCTGACCGTGGTGCCGGCCAAGACCCCGGCTGCCGAGGTACTGGCGCTGAACCCCGATGGCATCTTCCTCTCCAACGGCCCTGGCGACCCCGAGCCGTGCGATTACGCCATCGAGGCCATCGAGGCCTTCCTCAAGACCAATATCCCGGTGTTCGGCATCTGCCTGGGTCACCAGCTGCTTGGTCTGGCCTCCGGCGCCAAGACCATCAAGATGAAGTTCGGCCACCACGGTGCCAACCACCCGGTGAAGAGTTTGGATGACAACACCGTCATGATCACCGCCCAGAACCACGGCTTTGCGGTGGACGAGCAGACCCTGCCGGCTTGCCTGCGCGCGACCCATGTCTCCCTGTTCGACGGGTCACTGCAGGGCATCCATCGCACCGACCGTCCGGCCTTCAGCTTCCAGGGGCACCCCGAAGCGAGCCCGGGCCCGCACGACTGTGCCGGTCTGTTCGACCACTTTATTGAATTGATCAAGCAGTATCGCGCTTAAGAGGAAAAGAGAAGCCATGCCAAAACGTAACGACCTACAGAGCATCCTGATCCTCGGCGCCGGCCCCATCGTCATCGGCCAGGCCTGCGAATTCGACTACTCCGGCGCCCAGGCCTGCAAGGCCCTGCGCGAGGAGGGTTACCGCGTCATTCTGGTGAACTCCAACCCGGCCACCATCATGACCGATCCGGAGATGGCCGACGCCACCTACATCGAGCCCATCACCTGGGAAGTGGTGCGCGAGATCATCAAGAAAGAGCGTCCGGACGCCATCCTGCCCACTATGGGTGGCCAGACCGCACTCAACTGCGCGCTGGATCTGGAAAAGCACGGCGTGCTGGCCGAGTTCGGCGTGGAGATGATCGGCGCCACTGCCGATGCCATCGACAAGGCCGAAGATCGCTCCCGCTTTGACAAGGCGATGCGCAGCATTGGCCTGGAGTGCCCGCGCGCCGGCATCGCCCACAACATGGAAGAGGCCTGGGGCGTGCAACAGATGGTGGGCTTCCCCTGCATCATCCGCCCCTCCTTTACCATGGGTGGCTCCGGCGGCGGCATCGCCTACAACCCGGAAGAGTTCGTCGAGATCTGCGAGCGCGGTCTGGACCTGTCGCCGACCAAGGAGCTGCTCATCGACGAGTCGCTGATCGGCTGGAAAGAGTACGAGATGGAGGTGGTACGGGATCGCAACGACAACTGCATCATCGTCTGCGCCATCGAGAACTTCGACCCCATGGGCATCCACACCGGTGACTCCATCACGGTCGCGCCAGCCCAGACGCTGACCGACAAGGAGTACCAGCTGATGCGCAACGCCTCCATGGCGGTGCTGCGCGAGATCGGCGTGGAGACCGGTGGCTCCAACGTCCAGTTCGGCATCAACCCGAAAGATGGTCGCATGGTCATCATCGAGATGAACCCGCGGGTGTCGCGCTCCTCTGCGCTGGCCTCCAAGGCGACCGGCTTCCCCATCGCCAAGATCGCCGCCAAGCTCGCCATCGGTTACACCCTGGACGAGCTGATGAACGACATCACCGGCGGTCGCACCCCGGCCTCCTTCGAGCCGGCCATCGACTACGTGGTCACCAAGGTGCCGCGCTTCAACTTCGAGAAGTTCGCCGGCGCCAACGACCGTCTGACTACCCAGATGAAGTCCGTCGGCGAAGTGATGGCCATCGGTCGCAACTTCCAGGAGTCCCTGCACAAGGCGCTGCGCGGCCTCGAGACCGGCAAGACCGGCTTCGATCCCATGGTGGACCTGAACGCCCCTGACTCCCTGACCCGCATCCGCCACGAGCTGCAGGATGCCGGCGCCGAGCGTATCTTCTACATCGCCGACGCCTTCCGCGCCGGCCTCTCCCTGGATGGCGTGTTCCGCTTAACCAAGATCGACCCCTGGTTCCTGGTGCAGATTGAAGAGCTGGTGAAGCTGGAAGAGCAGGTGAAAGAGCGCGGCATGGCTGGCCTCGATGCCGACTTCCTGCGCGCCCTCAAGCGCAAGGGCTTTGCCGACGCCCGTCTGGCCAAGATCCTCGGTGTGGCCGAAGGGGAAGTGCGCAAGCTGCGTGCCCGCCACAACATCTTCCCGGTCTACAAGCGGGTCGATACCTGCGCCGCCGAGTTTGCCACCAACACCGCCTACATGTACTCCAGCTATGACGAGGAGTGCGAGGCCAATCCCACCAACCGCGACAAGATCATGGTCATCGGTGGCGGCCCGAACCGCATCGGTCAGGGCATCGAGTTTGACTACTGCTGCGTACACGCGGCGCTGGCCCTGCGCGAAGACGGTTACGAGACCATCATGGTCAACTGCAACCCGGAAACCGTCTCCACCGACTACGACACCTCGGATCGTCTCTACTTCGAACCGGTCACCCTGGAAGACGTGCTGGAAATCGTGCGCGTCGAAAACCCGAAAGGCGTCATCGTCCAGTACGGCGGCCAGACCCCGCTCAAGCTGGCCCGCGCCCTGGAAGCCAACGGCGTGCCGGTCATCGGTACCAGCCCGGATGCCATCGACCGCGCCGAAGACCGCGAGCGCTTCCAGTCTGCCGTCGAGCGCCTGGGGCTCAAGCAGCCGGAGAACGGCACCGTCACCGCGCTGGAGCAGGCGGTGCTGACCGCCGAGCGCATCACCTACCCGCTGGTGGTGCGCCCCTCCTACGTGCTGGGTGGCCGCGCCATGGAGATCGTCTATGACGAGCAGGACCTGCGCCGCTACTTCGCCGAGGCGGTGAGCGTCTCCAACGAATCGCCGGTACTGCTGGATCGCTTCCTGGACGATGCCACCGAGGTGGATGTGGACGCCATCTGCGACGGCGTGGATGTGGTCATCGGCGGCATCATGGAGCACATCGAGCAGGCCGGTATCCACTCCGGTGACTCCGCCTGCTCCCTGCCGCCCTACACCTTGTCCAAGGCCATTCAGGACGAGATGCGCGAGCAGGTGCGCAAACTGGCGCTGGAGCTTGGCGTGGTCGGTCTGATGAACGTGCAGTTCGCGGTGAAAGACAACGAAATTTACCTCATCGAGGTGAATCCCCGTGCCGCCCGTACCGTGCCGTTCGTCTCCAAGGCCACCGGTGCCCCGCTGGCCAAGATCGCCGCCCGCGTGATGGCCGGTCAGAGCCTGAAAGAACAGGGCTTTACCACTGAAATCATCCCGCCCTACTACTCGGTGAAGGAAGTGGTACTGCCGTTCGCCAAGTTCCCGGGCGTGGATCCGCTGCTGGGGCCTGAGATGCGCTCCACTGGTGAAGTGATGGGGGTGGGCAGCAGCTTTGCCGAGGCCTATGCCAAGGCGCAGCTGGGTGCCGGTCACCAGGTGCCGCGCGAAGGGCGTGCCCTGCTCTCCGTTCGCCACAGCGACAAGGAGCGGGTGGTCAACCTGGCCGCCAAGCTGCTGGAGCTGGGCTATGACCTCGACGCCACCCACGGCACCGCCGTGACCTTGGGCGAGGCGAGCATCAACCCGCGTCTGGTCAACAAGGTGCACGAGGGCCGTCCGCACATTCTGGATCGCATCAAGAATGGCGAGTACACCTACATCGTCAACACCGCCGAGGGTCGTCAGGCCATCCAGGATTCCAAGCAGCTGCGTCGCGGTGCCCTGCAGCACAAGGTGGCCTACACCACCACGCTGCACGCCGCCTTTGCCACCTGCATGGCCATCAGCGTGGATGCTACCGCCAACGTCAACTCGGTGCAGGAGCTGCACCAGAAGGTCGAAAGCCAGCTGAAAAGCCGCTAAGACCGCGTGATGAAGGAGGGACGCCTCCTTCGTGGCTCGATAAAACCCCGCCAGCGATGGCGGGGTTTTTTATTGGCAAAGAGATTGGGCTGTGATGGCAACGGACATCACCGAGCAACAGGCTCTGGGTGATATTCACCACCGTGCGGCAGAAAGTATCGCAATGATTGCGCAATAGATGTATTTGACAGCGTTCTTTGCAATCTCTCGCCCGCGTCGCCTCTCTATACTGGTTTCTCGTCACAGGATTTATCGACCCAGGTCGTCTGCGCCTGCCAACGCAGGGCGAGCAGATCGGGCCCGCAGCCTTATCGGGTTGTGCGGCCGGCCCCCACTTACCGGAAGGGGCCACAGGAAACCGGGCGTGGGGCTACCGCCGCACGACCGGCCAGGGCCAGCGTTACCGCGCCAACCCGCTTCCCCTCCTTGTCCCCGTCAATCAGCCCAGCCGTACCGCCAGGACATCTGCCAAGGGAATCAGAATATGAGCTTCGATCATCGCAAATACCGCCGTGCCCCCGTCATCAATCTGGCGGATCGCCAGTGGCCCAACCGGGTGCTGGAGCGGGCCCCGCTCTGGTGCGCGGTGGATCTGCGCGACGGCAACCAGGCGCTGGTCGAGCCGATGACGGTGGCGCAGAAGCTGCAGATGTGGGCGCTGATGGTGCACATCGGCTTCAAGCACATCGAGGTGGGCTTTCCGGCCGCCTCTCAGCCCGATTTTGATTTCGTGCGCGAGCTTATCGACCGCAATCTCATTCCAGACGACGTCACCATCCAGGTGCTGGTGCAGGCGCGCGAAGATCTGATCGCCCGCACCTTCGAGGCCCTCAAGGGGGCGAAGCGGGCCATCGTCCACGTCTACAACTCGGTCAACCCGACCCAGCGCAACTATGTGTTCAACTCGGGGCGCGAAGGGGTCAAGGCCATCGCCGTGCAGGGGGCGCGTTGGGTGCGGGAGTATGCGGCACGCAATCCGGGCACCGAGTGGAGTTTTCAGTACTCGCCGGAGAGCTTCAGCAGCACCGAGGTGGAGTTCGCCGTCGAGGTGTGTGACGCGGTGATCGACCAGTGGCGCCCGGCTGCCCGCCCGATGATCCTGAACCTGCCAGCCACCGTGGAGGTGAGCACCCCCAACGTGTTTGCCGATCAGGTGGAGTGGTTTTGCCGCCACCTCAAGGCGCGCCCGGAGGTGAGCATCTCCATCCACACCCACAACGATCGGGGCTGCGGGGTGGCCGCCGCCGAGCTGGCGGTGCTGGCGGGGGCGGATCGCATCGAGGGCACCCTGCTCGGCAACGGCGAGCGCACCGGCAACATGGACATCGTCACCATGGCCATGAACCTCTACAGCCAGGGGATCGATCCCGAGCTCAACCTGGCGGACATGGATGCCATCGTCGCCACCGTGGGGGCCTGCACTCAGATTGCCCTGCACCCGCGCCACCCCTATGCCGGCGAGCTGGTCTATACGGCGTTTTCCGGCAGCCACCAGGACGCCATCCGCAAATCGCTGGCGGCGGAGAAGCCGGATCACTACTGGGATGTGGCTTACCTGCCCATCGATCCTGCCGATCTCGGTCGCAGCTACGAGGCGGTGATCCGCATCAACAGCCAGTCCGGCAAGGGAGGGGTTACCTACCTGCTGGAGCGCGACCTTGGTCTGCAACTGCCACGCTGGCTGCAAATTGACTTCAGCCGCCGGGTCCAGGCCGAGGCTGAGGCAAGCAGCAGCGAAGTAAGCCCGGAGCAGATCCGCACCCTGTTCGAGCGCCACTATCTCGAACCCGCCCACGGCTATCGCATCGGTCGCTTCCAGCTCGGTCGCGACAGCCAGGAGAGCCTGCGCCTCGAGCTGCAGACCCCGAGCGGCTCGCTGCAATTGAGTGGTGAAGGGGAGGGGGCCATCACGGCGCTGGTCAACGGCTGGCAGCGCCAGACCGGGATGCACATCGACGTGCTGGACTACTCCGAGCATGCCTTAAGCGCCGGCACCGAGTCCCGCGCCGCCGCCTACGTGCTGCTGAGTGTCGACGGAACCCGTACCTGCGGGGTGGCCATCGGCCGCGACGTGGTCAGCGCCTCCCTGCAGGCGGTGATCAATGGCGCCGCCCAGATAGAGGCGCTGCGCCAGAGCGCCTGATCCCGGCGCCGTATCGACCCTTGGGGGCCCTCGCCACGCAGGCGGGGGCCCTTGTCATTGATGGCTTCTGCTCCCCGTCTCAATCCTCTACAATGCCCTGCCTGTCTGCGTCCGGATACCCTTTGCGGGTGCCGGGACGCCTCATCCACCGGGAAGCATTCATGTCTCATCTCATCGTCTGTCGTCATTATCTGGCCCCGCTGCTGGCCACCTTGCTGCTGGCCGCCTGTGCCAGTGAACCCGTCAGTCAGGGCGATGCCAGCAAGCCTGGCAGCGCCGCTGTCACCGGGCCGGCCATCGCCAGACCCGCTCCGCTGCCCAAGGCCCAGATCCCCCGGGCGCCTGCCAGCATGCAGTCACGCATCGTGCGGCTGCTGCCGGCCCGCACCGTGGATCGCAACGGCTGGGCCCAGGATATCGTCACCGCCCTCGCCAAACAGGATCTGGCGGTGACCGACGAGAATGTCTGCTCCGTGCTGGCGGTGGCGGAGCAGGAGTCCACCTTTCAGGCTGACCCCGTGGTGCCGGGCCTTGGCAAGATCGCCTGGAAGGAGATCAACGCCCGCGCCGGCAAGCTGCTGATCCCCGAGTTCGTGGTGCGCACCGCGCTCTCCATCAACTCGCCCACCGGCAAAACTTACGCCGAGCGTATCGACAAGTTGCGTACTGAGCGGGAGATGAGCGAGATCTTCGAGGACATGATAGGGGAGGTGCCCATGGGCAAGACCCTGTTTGGCAAAATGAACCCGGTGCGCACCGGCGGCCCCATGCAGGTGAGCATCGCCTTTGCTGAGGCCAATAGCGACGGCTATCCCTATCCGATCAAGGAGTCCATTCGCCACGAGGTGTTCAGTCGCCGTGGCGGCATCTGGTTCGGCACCCGCCACCTGCTCAACTACCCGGTCCAGTATCCGGATCACCTCTACCGCTATGCCGACTTCAATGCCGGCTGGTACGCCAGTCGCAACGCCGCCTTCCAGGCGGCGGTGAGCCGGTTGAGCGGCAAGCCGCTGGCGCTGGATGGGGATCTCATTCGCTACGACTCCGAGCTGCCGGGTAAGACTGAGCTCGCGGTTCATACCATCGCCGGCCAGCTCAGCATGAGCCAGCAGGCCATCCACCAGAGCTTGAAGCTCGGCGACACCAGCGAGTTTGCCCAAAGCGATCTCTACCACAGAGTTTTCGTGCTGGCCGATCGCAAGGCAGGGAGCCGGCTGCCCCGCGCCGTGCTGCCGGGCATCTCTCTCAAGAGCCCCAAGATCACCCGCAACCTCACCACTGCCTGGTTTGCCAAGCGGGTGCAGTGGCGCCAGCAAACCTGCCTCAAGCGGCTGGGGTCGCTGTAACTGCAATAACAAAGGCGGCCAATGGGCCGCCTTTGTTTTATATCGTTAAGTGGATTAATTCCCCTGCAAAATGCCTCTACATTTTGGAAATCCGCTGCATCCCCAAAACTGATTGCCCTTGTTCTCCCCCCGAGTTGCAGTGCGCAATACCATGGTGCTGCCACATCTGGGGCAGAGCGGGGGTGGATTGTCCGGTGGCGACACGCTTTGTGAGGGTGGGTTGGCAACGGATTGCCTGACAGGCGCGCGGGTGGAAGCATGGTTGGCGGATGGGTCGGCATGGCGCGCCTTGAGCTGGGTGACATGCTGCCGGTGGGTTTGCCAACTGGCGGTCAAGCGGCCTTGCTGAATGGTGTCGACAATCCGATCAACGTCGGCAGTGCTCAAGACGGGGGTGGTCTTGCTCTTGATATAGTTGACCAGTCCGCGACGCATGACGTTCTCCGGCATGGGGGTCTTGAAGGTGCAGTCGCCAATAAAATAGACGATGGAATGCAACTGGTGATCCGCCAGCCCCAGCAGGGATTTGAGGGTCATCAGGTGCAGATAGTTTTGATGCAGCGGGTTTTGAAAGTCGTGCCGGCGTCGAAACAGCTGCTGGGTCCAGCGCTTGTGTCTGGGATCGCCGAAGATCCACCCTTTCATGTTTTTGGT
>DWSA01000021.1:0-38864 GCA_018244955.1 Ardaris pityusa | reverse complement strand
GGTGATCGATGACCGGGTCGGGTACACCGGCTCCATGAACATGGTGGATCCCCGCTTCTTCAAGCAGAACGCCGGGGTCGGCCAGTGGGTCGACATCATGATCCGGGTGCAGGGGCCCATGGTGCCGCTGATGTGGTCCATCTTCGTCTGGGACTGGGAGATGGAGACCGGCGAGCGGCTGCTCGACAGCCTGCAACACGAGCCGGAGGCCTGGCCCCAGAGCAACTACCGGGCCCAGCTCATTCCGTCCGGCCCCTTCGTCGGCGGCGACTGCATCCAGCAGAGCCTGTTGCTGGCCATCTATCAGGCCCGCCACCATCTGGTGCTGACCACGCCTTACTTCGTGCCGGACGATCCGCTGGCGGCGGCGCTCTCCTCGGCGGCGGCCCGCGGCGTGCAGGTGCAGCTGGTGCTGCCGGCGCGCAACGACTCCCTGATGGCCAATTACGCCTGCAACGCCTTCATGGAGGAGCTGCTGGAGGCGGGGGTGGAGGTCTATCGCTACGACGCCGGCCTGCTGCACACCAAGAGCGTGCTGGTGGATGACGACTTCGCCCTGGTGGGTACGGTCAACCTGGACCGGCGCAGCCTCTGGCTCAACTTCGAGGTGACCCTGCTCATCGACAACCCGGTGTTCGTCGCCGAGATGACCCAGCTGGTGCAGGGCTACATGATAGAGGCGACCCCCATGTCGCTGGCCAAGTGGCGGGCACGTCCCTGGTACAAGAAGGTGATGGAGAACATGTTCTACCTGTTCAGCCCCTTGTTGTGACATCACTTAATTGCGGCAGGCGCCGAATTGCGCTTGCCTAGCCCCAAGCTGGCCCCGTAGAGTGCGGCAATCACTCCCTGGAGAAACAGAAGAAGATGAAGAAGCGAGTAGCGCTGGCCGTCACGGCGGCCTTGGTGGTGGGTGGGCTGGGTGCCTGCTGGTACACGGGCAACACGTTCGATCGCATCATGGCCGAGCAGATCGCCAAGGTGAAGCAGGAGAGCGGCGTCGAACTGAGCTGGCAGCCGAGCTCGAGCAACCTGTTCGCTCGCGATGGCGTGCTGAAGGTGGTGGTCACCCCGCAGACCCTGGCCAGCCTGGATGGTCAGCTGGAGGGGAGCGAGCCGGTCGAGGCGCAGTTCATCGTCACCAGCCGCATCCTGCCGCTCTACATCAAGAGCCACATGCTGCTCGACACCAAGCAAGGTTCGCTGGCGCCGGTGTTCAACGCCTTCAAGATGGAGCAGTGGCAGTTCGGCATCGAGTCGGTCAGCAGCCTGTGGACCGCCAGCAACAGCAGCCGCTTCTGGGCCAACGAGTTCAAGATCAAGCAGGGGCTCGACGAGTTCAACTTCCTGCCGATGAAGGGCGACTATCACGGCGATCTGGAAGGCAACGGTCACGTTACCTTCCACTGGCAGGGTATGACGGTGCACGAAGAGCAGAACAAGATGGACATGGTGCTGGCCGAGCTCAAGGGCAGTGCCGACATGGCCGAAATCAGCGGGATCTGGCTCTCTCCCCGCAGCGACATGACTCTCTCCGCGCTGTCGGTACAGCTGCCGGACAGCGTCAAGGTCTCCCTGCAGGGGCTGACCACCGAAACCCAGCTGGCGGGTGATGATGCCCAGACCCTCTCCAGCAGCTACCAGATGAAGGTGGACACCCTCAATCTGGAGAACGAGACCGACAACCTGGCGCTGACCCAGAGCAAGCTGGCCCTCAATCTGAAGGGGCTTGATCTGGAAGGCTATCAGGCGCTGCAGGCCTCCAGCGGCCAAGGCGTGGAAGAGGAGGCGATCCAGCAGGCGCTGGACAAGATGCTCAAGCGTGGCGCCACGCTGGAGCTGGTGGACTTGAGCTCCCACCTCAATGGCGAGCCGGTGGCCATGAAGGGCGACATCAAGCTGGCGGCCACCTCGCTCGAGCAGCTGTTCAACAGCGAAGAGGGGATGCACGCGCTCTCCGGCCTGCTGCACGCCAACCTGAGCGGCAAGCTGGGCAAGGCGGTGCCGCAGCTGGCGCCCATGCTGGATCAGTTCGCCGCCATGGGTTACCTCAAGGCGGACAAGGAGCAGCTGACGGCCGAGCTCAAGCTCGACAAGGGTGCCATGACCGTCAACGGTCTGCCGCTCTGATCGGGGCCGCGACCGCGCACAAACAACAAAGGCTCCCGCGGGAGCCTTTGTTGTTTTCAGTGGCCGGGATTACTTGAATACCACCGTCTTGTTGCCGTAGACGAACACCCGCTCGTTCAGCACCAGCTCCAGTGCCCGGCTCAGCACCGATTTCTCCACGTCGCGGCCAGCCTTGGCCATGTCGTCGGCACTGAAGGTGTGATCGACGTGGATCACGTCCTGCTCGACGATGGGGCCCTCATCCAGATCGTCGGTGACGAAGTGGGCGGTGGCACCGATCAGCTTGACCCCGCGATCGAAGGCCTGACGATAGGGGCGGGCACCGATGAAGGCGGGCAGGAAGGAGTGGTGGATGTTGATGATCTTTCGCGGATAGGCCTCGACAAAACTCGGGGTCAGCACCCGCATGTACTTGGCCAGCACCACGTAGTCGGGCTGGTAGCCGTCGATGATGGCGCGCACCTGCTCTTCATGCTCGGTACGGCTCAGATCCTCGTGGCTGACGGTGTGGAACGGAATGTCGAACTTGCCGGTCAGCTCGGCGAGGGTGTCGTAGTTGCCGATCACCGCGACTATGTCCATGTCCAGCGCACCGGCGTAGTTCTTCATCAGGATGTCGCCGAGGCAGTGGGTCTCCTTGGTTACCAGGATGACGATACGCTTCTTGCCGGCCTTGACCAGGCGGCGCTGGGCACCGGCGGGGAGGGCATCATCGAGGTCGGCCAGCAGGGTCTCGTCGTTGAAGCGTCCCTCCAGCTCGGTGCGCATGAAGAAGCGGCCATTCTCGTGATCCACGTACTCGTCGTTCTTGTTGATGTTGAGCTGGTGCTTGTAGCAGATGTTGGTGATCTTGGCGATGAGGCCCTTGGCGTCCGGGCAGTCCGTCAGCAGTATTTTCTTTTCCATCTCTGTCATGATTCCGTTTGTGTTGTTGGCGCCTGAGTCTGCGCAGGCTGCGCGTTTTTTCAGGCACTATGCCACAAACAAAATCAGAAAAGACAGTGCGCCGTGCGCCCTGATGCAATGCGGCCACAAGCGGTACGCTATTCATCTTTGATGGGTTTTGGGCTGGTATCCGGCGTTTTTTTTCTTTACGCTGTCTGCGCTTATTCTCAGGGCGGGGTGAAATTCCCCACCGGCGGTATCCCGATGTGACTCGGGGAGCCCGCGAGCGCCCGACCCGGTATTGCACCGGGACGGGGTCAGCAGATCCGGTGAGAGGCCGGAGCCGACGGTCATAGTCCGGATGAAAGAGGATAAGACAGATATTGCAGGCAAGCCCCATGGGCCGGCCGCTGCATACCTATCTCTGTCTGCCTTTCCATGCCCTGATTCTGGTCCTTGTCTTGTTTAGGAGTCTTACCATGAATCAGTCTCTTCTCAGTGAATTTGGTGATCCCATTGCCCGTGTCGAAGCGGCGCTGGCGGCTCTGCGTGCCGGTCGCGGCGTGCTGGTGGCCGACGATGAAGATCGGGAGAACGAAGGGGATCTCATCTTCGCCGCCGAGTCCATGACCAACGAACAGATGGCGATGATGATCCGCGAGTGTTCCGGCATCGTCTGCCTCTGCCTGACCGACGAGCGGGTACGTCAGCTCGAACTGCCGATGATGGTGGAGGCCAACTCCAGCCATTATCAGACCGCCTTCACCGTGACCATCGAAGCGGCGCAAGGGGTGACCACCGGCGTGTCGGCGGCCGATCGCATCACCACCATCCGGGCCGCCATCGCCGACGGCGCCAGACCGTCCGATCTGCACCGCCCGGGCCACGTCTTCCCGCTGCGGGCCCGCACCGGCGGGGTGTTGACCCGTCGCGGCCACACCGAAGCCACGGTCGATCTGATGCAGCTGGCCGGACTCAAACCGTTCGGCGTGTTGTGCGAACTGACCAAGGAAGATGGCTCCATGGCACGACTGCCGGATCTGGTGGCATTCGGTCGCCAGCATCAGATGCCGGTGCTGACCATCGAGGATCTGGTGCAATATCGTCAATTGCTGTCAGAACGTTCAGCCTGAGCCTCATACGAAATTGTAATAAGCCCAAAATTTGGTTACGCTTTGTGCGAACCTCATCCAGAGACCCTCATTTTTGGCTTAACTTTGCACAAAAAGTGTACGTTTAAAAAAAAATGAGGGTTTTAATGCATTTATCTGTGATGGGGCCTATCCAAACTATGATTTTTTTGTGCCATAATCACGCCGCTTGCTAAACGTCTGGCGAGTTAAAGGGAGCTTTTAAAATGAAAAAAATGTTGTTGGTAGGTGTTGTTGGTCTGTCCGCTCTGCTGGGCGGTTGTGCAAACACCAGCGAACTGGAAACTTCCGTTCAGAATCTGTCTAACAAAGTTGACCAACTGGCTCAAGATGTTAGCGCTGTTCGTGCTGATCAATCCAAGATCGCTGCTGATGTTGCAGAAGCCAAGCAAGAAGCTATGCGTGCTAACCAGCGCATCGACAACATGGCTACTTCCTACAAGAAGTAATCCATGCGAAAAAAATGGCGCAGTTATGCGCCATTTTTTTTTGCCTGAAATTCGTCAAATTCCCGCGTTTTCCCCGTTGATACCCGCCTGACAAGGCAATGCCGATCACTCGGCATCACCCCCGTTTTTCATTTCCGCATCGATCAGTAGAGCAGGCTGTAGAGCTTGCGACGGTAGCTCTGCGCCGCCGGGTTGCTGCCCATGGTGGTCAGGATGTCGAGATAGGTCTTCTTGGCATCACCGAAGGCGAGATCCCGCTTGAGGATGGTAAACAGCAGCGTCAGCGCCTCTTCTTGCCGGCCGGCCTGGCTGTATTGCACCGCCAGCTCCTGGGCCAGGGCAAAGTTGTCCGGCTCCTGCTGGTGACGGGCTTCCAGCGCTCGCAGCTCCGGGCTGTCGGCGGCCTGTTGGGCCAGTGCCAGCCGGGATGTCAGGGTCTGGTAGTGATCGTCCTGGGCGATCATCGGGATTTTGCCCAGCCGTTCCTGTGCTTCGTCAAGCAGATTGAGATCGAGCGCCGCCTGAATAAGCCACAGGCTGATGTCGTGGCGCTCCGGTGCCAGCTGATGGGCCTTGCCGAGATGGGCATAGGCAAGGTCCGCCTGACCCTCCGCCAGCGCCTGCTGTCCCTGTTCGAACAGCAACTCCTCCTCCTTGGGGGCGAAGGCGGCAAAGTAGTGGCGCAAGGTAGCTTCGTCCTGTGGGCCTTCCAGAATGGCCTGCTCGTCAGGGCGGCCCTGGTGAAACAGTACCAGCGCCGGCAGGGCGCGCAGGCCGAGCTGGCCAGCCAGCGGCTGCAGCTGCGGATCGTTCATGTCCACCCTGGCCAGGGTCACCTGGGGATTGGCCGGGCCGACCAGCGCTTCCACCAGCGGGGTCATGGCCTGACACTCCGGCATCTGGGGGGCGTGGAAATAGATGACGATCGGCTTTTTCATGGAAGCATCGATCAGGGCGCTTTGGAAATTCTGGGGATTGATGTCGACGATCATGAGGCTGACTCTTGGAAAATGGTGTGAGTTAACATGGGGTTGATGGGCACAGAATTCAAGCTGCCGTCGAGCAGCCAGCCGTTGACGGCGAGGGTCGGTGCCGCCAGGCTGAGCCAGCCCCGGCCGATGGGCCAATCCTGTACTTGGTAATCCTGTTCATCGAGTTGGTTGTCGAGCTGCCACGCTTCCTCTGGCACGAAGCGCGCCTTGTCGAGGCCGGCGGCGATGCCGGCGCCTTGGGCCTTCAATACCGCCTCCTTGCGCGACCAGAACCGATAGAAAGCCGGCTCTTGCTCCGCCTCGGGCAGGGCGAGCAGCCACTCATATTCACTCTGCGCATAAAAACGGCGGGCCAGTGGCAGAATCTGGCGGCGCCGCTGGCCCATTTCTATGTCCACTCCGAGCGGGCCGGCGGCACAGAGGGCGATCGCCAGCCAGTCACCGCTGTGGCTGAGGTTGAACTGCCAGCGCCCGTCGCTCAGTACCGGCTTGCCGTGCGGGTTGCTGCAAAACTGCAGCGCATCGGGGCGGCACTGCAGGCGCTCGGCCAGCAGCCGTCGCAGCAAGCCACGGCTGAGCAGGTACTCCTGGCGGCGTGCCGGCTGACCGATGGACTGCCATGTCTGCCGTTCTTCGGGGGAGAGCAGGGTTTGCAGCAGGCTCAGCTGGTCGGCGTCCGTGTTGGCCGGTTTTAACAAATAGAGATCCACAGAGATCATAATTTTTCACTTAAAAAGCATGCTGAAACAGCGATAAAAGTCAGTTTGATCCGGCCCGGGTGGCCCCTTTCGAGATTGTATATTGTTTGGCCACGATCACATTAATCAGGAAAAATAATGCATTTCCTTGCAGAAATGTGAGGTCGATAGGGATTTTCGCTTGCCTCGATAGAATTCTTGGATATAGTCGGGTGCTGTTGCCTTATAAATTGCCCGTTCGGGCCGTATTTTAACAAGTTTTACTATTTTGCGGGGATAAAGGATTGCGCCACCTGATGCTACTGCTGGTCGCGCTCGGAATGGTGGGTTGTGCCTCGGCACCCCAGCCCGAGGTCGCGAGCAAGATCGAAGTTTCCATGATGGAACCCGTTATTGAACCGGAAGCTTCGCAAACCCCAGATGTAAACGAAATCCTGACAGTATACAAAGAGTGGCGCGGTGTTCCTTACCGCATGGGCGGCAGCAGCCAGCGTGGCATCGATTGTTCCGCCTTCGCCCGTGAAGTGTTCCGCAACGCCGTCGGCATCGAACTTCCCCGTGATACCCGCTCCCAAGTCCATGAAGGCACCCGCGTTTCCAAGCAGGATCTGGTCGAAGGTGACCTGGTCTTCTTCAAGATCAATCGCCGTCTCAATCATGTCGGCATCTATGTGGGCAATGGTGAATTCATTCACGCCTCCACCCGCGCCGGGGTGACGCGCTCCAAGCTCGACAGCTCCTACTGGCGCAGCAAATTCTGGCAGGCACGCCGGATCGACATCTGAGTCAGGCTGGACAAACGGCTCGCAGTACGGACTGTTTTTCCAACCTCACTTGAACCGGGCTCGACAGCCCGGTTTTTTATGGCCGTCATTTAGACTTTCCGGGGCCAAGTCACTATAGTGTGGGCCCGTTTTCCTCGGCAGGCCCAGCATGAAGACTCATTCCGACCGCAAATCCGGATTGCATCCACGCAATCGCCATCAGGCTCCCTATGATTTCGATGCGCTCTGCCAGCGTACTCCCGAGCTGCAGCCCTTCGTGTTCGTCAACGAGCACGGCACCCAGACCCTGGACTTTGCCGATCCGGCCGCCGTCAAGGCGCTGAACAAGGCGTTGCTGGCGCTGCACTATGGCATTGCGCACTGGGATCTGCCGGCCGGCTATCTCTGCCCGCCCATTCCGGGGCGCGTTGACTACCTGCATCGGGTGGCCGATCTGCTGGCCGAGAGTGCCGGCAAGGTGCCAACCGGCAAGGGCGTGCGGGTGCTGGATATCGGGGTCGGTGCTAACTGCATCTATCCGCTGCTGGGTACCCGCGAATATGGCTGGCGCTTCGTCGGCTCCGACATCGATCCTGTGTCGGTCAAGGCCGCAACCCTGCTGGCCAAGAGCAACGGGCTGGGCAGCCAGATCGAATGCCGCCTGCAGGGCAAGGCCGGCGACATCTTTCAGGGGATTGTGGCGCCGCGCGAGCGTTTTGCGCTGACCCTCTGCAATCCTCCTTTTCATGCTTCGCTGGCAGAGGCGAGCAAGGGAACGGAGCGCAAGCTGCGCAACTTGGGCAAGGCGGCGACGGCCAAGCCGGTGCTCAATTTCGGCGGCCAGAAGGCCGAGCTCTGGTGCGAAGGGGGGGAGGCCGCCTTTCTGGCGAGCATGATCACTCAGAGCAAGGCATTCGCCAGCCAGTGCCTCTGGTTCAGCTCGCTGGTGTCAAAAAAAGAGAACCTGCCGGCGGCCAGGCAGGGGCTGAGCCGGATCGGAGCCTGTCAGGTGCGGGTGCTCGAGATGGCCCAGGGCAACAAGATCAGCCGGGTCCTGGCCTGGTCTTTCCTGGACGAAGCGGCCAGCAGGCAGTGGTGGTCGCCAATGGTGCAGGATAACGCCTGAGCCGGCTGAAGCGGGATGACGACAAGGGGCATGCCGATGGTATGCCCCTTGTTTTTAGGGGGGGTCAGTGGCCAGTCTGGGTCGATACCCGGCACCCATGACAATCGTTTTTCCCCTTGTGGCATATGGGCTGGCGCCTGCATGTTAGTGATCACTTTCATCCTCGGTACAGTTGTACGCTGAGATTTTTTTGCACTTGCAGTTGAAACTTTCATAAAATAGGACTGGTTAGACCTCTTTACAGGCTTTGAATCGAATAGGGATCGGTACATGAAAGTTGTCGATTTTCTGAAGCGCAAGCGCGAAATACTGGCGCAGCACCCCTTTGAGCTCAAGGATTGGCTCTCTCCGGCGATCCGCGACTACTGGCGTGAGTTTCAGCAAAAGGCACACCTCCACCCTCTGCTGGGCCGGGTGCTGGATTTGCAGAGCGACAGCCAGTCGACGCAGCAACAGCAGGGCGCGGCGCAAGCCGTCAACGGCCAGCCCGTGCCGCTGGATACTCCTGCCGTCGAACTCAGCGGCGAGGCAGCAGCCTTGTTTGCCACCTTGCAGGAGCGTATCGGCGAAGAGACCCATGTCGGTGAGTGGTTGCTGGTCAGCCAGCAGATGATCAACGAGTTTGCCGCCGTGACCGGCGACAATCAGTGGATCCACACCGATCCGGAGCGCGCAGCGGCCGAGTCACCGTTCAAGACCACCATTGCCCATGGCTTCCTGACCCTGGCGTTGTTGCCGCGGTTGACGGGCAGTATCAACGAGGCCGCCCCCGAGTTTCCGACCGCCCGCATGGTGGTGAACTTCGGCCTGGATCAGGTGCGTTTCCCGTACCCCATCAAGGTGGACAGCAACATCCGCGCCCGCACCAAGCTGGCTCGGGTTACCCCGATCAAGGGGGGGCTGGAGCTGCTCAAGGAGATCAAGGTCGAGATCGAAGGCATTCGTCGCCCAGGCTGCGTCATTGAATCGGTCACCCGGATCTACTTCTGACGGGGTGACGGTGTCACCCGCTGGCATGAATCGTATTGAAAAAAACAGGCTCACCTCGGTGAGCCTGTTTTGTTGATGGCGCTTGTTGTAGTTGCTTATGTCGCTGCCACTCGCGCACCCATGGTTTGCCTTGAGGGCTAGAAGCTGGCCCCCAGGCTTATCAGATGCCGCCACTCTTTGCCTGATAAGGGTGTCTGCACACCTTGATAGTCCAGCCTGGAGTCTTCCCAATCGAGCTCGCTCGACCAGGAGAGGCGCAGGTGATCGTTGAAGTAGTAGCGCATCCCCAGGCTGCCTTTTACGGCCTGCTCCCGGGTGATGTAGGTCGAGGGCTGGTCCAGATAGCGCTTGTAGGTGCCCTTGCTGAACAGCTCCAGTTGCTCCGACCAGAGTGCGATGGGTTGGCGGTAGTCCCAGCCAAGGCCCATCAGGGGATAGTTGATGATCCTGTCGTTGAAGATATCGGGGATGATGAAGTCGTCCCAATAACCCGGTCGGAAGTAGGAACGCTCCAGTCCTGCCTGGCTGATCAGCTCCAGCCGTCGCCGCTTGTCGTTCCAGAACCGGTAACCAGGCCCGGTCACATAGCCCACATCCATGTATTCGGGGTCCAGCATCTGGTATTCAAAGTCGACGGCGGAGCGCAGAAACCAGCGCTGATCGAAAAAGAAGTCCAGCATGGGCTTGAGCCGGTACTCATGGCTGTTGGTGACGTTGTTGGCGGTCTCGTAGATGTACTCCCCATCCAGCGTATAGCGCCAGTCGAGGTTGGCCACCTCGGTGGAGGCCTTCAGGTTGACGTTGTTGGTCTGCTTGTCGCTGTGCTTGAGCTTGACGTTCAGATCGCTGCTGCCGCTCCACAGCCAGGCTTTCTGGTCATCCGGCGTCAGGGCCAGCAGGGTAATGCCGGTCTTGACGGTCGGTTTGGGTTTGTCCTGCTTCTCGATGCGCCAGCGCTTGACCGCCTCGCGCTTGACGGTGACGGGGGCGCTGTAAGGGAGCGCGATGCGCACTTGCTGGTCACCTATTTCCTCTATGGTGCCGGTCAGCCGGTCACCGTTGTCCATCCAGAGGATGTCGGCCGATACCGCCGGGCTCAGCAGCAGGGCCAGCAGACAAAAAACGCGGTAGCTCATGAAGATCCTCGTGAACATGGTTGGCCATCAGCCGCTGACGGGACGGGGGATACCGTTCTTGCTGTTTAGCACGCCGGCGGCCTTGTCACCATCGACTTCCGGTTTGGCGATGAAGGCCTCCACCTCGGGGGAGAGGATCAGCGGGGCACCCTGCTCCAGCTCCAGTTCGGTACGAGAGAGCGGTGAGTGCACCTCCAGCCAGTGGCGGCCATCGGGCTCGATGGCGGTTTTGACCGGCTGGTTGATCACCCGCACCTGAGTGCCGATGGGGACAATCTTGAACAGGGCCTCGATATCGTCGGGGCGCATCCGAATGCAGCCGGCGCTGACTCGCAGACCGACGCCAAAATCCTTGTTGGTGCCGTGGATGAGGTAGTCCTGCTTGCCATAACCGAGGCGCATGGCGAATTTGCCGAGGGGATTGTCGGGACCGGGCGGCACCACTGCCGGCAGGGTGATCCCTTTTTGCTCGAGCCAGGACTTGCGCACCATGGGGCCGGGCACCCAGGTCGGATTGGGGTTCTTGGCGATCACGGTGGTGGTCATCTCCGGCGTCTCCCGCCCTATGTCACCGATCCCGATGGGCAGCACCATCACCTCGTTTTTGCCTTTCGGGAAATAGTAGAGGCGCAGTTCCGGCAGATTGATGACGATGCCTTCGCGAGGCACGTCCGGCAGCAGCATCTGGGTCGGCAGGGTCAGCCGGGTGCCCGGCTTGGGCAAATAGGGATCGACCCCAGGATTGGCTTCGAGCAGCGCCAAAAAACCAATCTGTGTGTGCTTGCCGATGAGCTCAAGATGTTCATCTGGCTGGACTATGTAGTCCTCCAGTTCGCCGATCAGGCGGCTGCCAGCCGGGGGCTGCGGATAGGTGGTGGCGAGGACGGGAGCCGTCAGCAGGCTGGCGGCCAGCGCCAGCAATGAGAGGGTTCGTGCTATGAACATGTACTTCCTGTCTGATTGAGATGAGGGGACCGCGAGGCGACCCCCTTGGGTAAAAGGGGGAAATTGTCAGTCAAATGGGTGATGATTGCCAGCTTGGCCGGCCAGGGGTACAGCCGGGTCCCGACGTGGCAATCCATCATGTTGACCGTTTCTTGCCCGTTTTTAATGCAAGGCAGCATAACCTGCAATGAACAGCATGCTTCTAAGGCGATGGGAGAGGGGATGAGTGGTGAGCAGCGCTGGCGGCACCCATACAGGGGGAGTGTCTCGGCGTCGGTACTGCATCGACAGCGGGTACGACAGCGGAGAGCATCTCGCCACCGGGCGTGCGCCAATCTGCTGGTTTTATGTGCAGTCGTTTGATCTTTAAAGAGATTCAAGTTGATTTCCAGAGGCAGCTCCGGTAACAATGATGCCCCGTGGAGAGATGCCGGAGTGGCCGAACGGGATTGACTCGAAATCAATTGTGGCAGCAATGCCACCCAGGGTTCGAATCCCTGTCTCTCCGCCATCTTCAAGGCCCAAGCTGCCAGACAGCTTGGGCCTTTCTCTATTTGCACGCTTGCCGGCTTGTTACCCGGCAGGGCGTGTCAGGGCTGGCATGTCGGCGCACCGGTGGCGGGGGCGGAGCGCCACTGCCAGGGTAGTGTCACGGCGTTACATGCTGGAGAAGACATTCATGATCACCCCGCCCGAGATGATCAGTGCCATCGCCAGGATGGCGGGCAGATCCGGCTTTTGCTTGTAGAGGAGCATCGAACAGATGGTGACTCCGACGATGCCGAAGCCGCACCAGAGCGAATAGGCCACCCCGACCGGAATGGTGCTCATGGCGTGGGTGAGGGCGAAGTAGCAAAGGCTGTAGGCGCAGACGACCAGTATGGATGGCCCCAGTCTGCTGAAACCGTTGGTCTTCTTGATCATCGAGGTGCCGGTGATTTCAGAGCCGATAGAGAGCGCCAGCCATAAAAATCCGAAATTAAACATGGGTCATTCCTTTTGTGTCAGTTGGCGATGTTGTTGTTCATGGGGGGAGTGAGCGGCTCGGCGGAGGCATCGCTGCCCTCTTCGCTGCCCATCTTGGAGAACAGGTTCATGATGACGATGCCGCTGGCGATGACGGCCATGCCGATCATGGCGGCGGTGTCCGGGTGCTGGCCGTAAAACGCCATTCCCAGCGTGGAGACCACCAGAATGCCGGTGCCGGACCAGGTGGCGTAGGCAAGCCCAACGGGAATGTCTTTTACCGCGCGGGAGAGGGAGTAGTAGCAGGTGCAATAGAGCAGCACGAGCAGACCGAGCAGCAGCATCTTGGTGGTTCCTTCACTGCTGCCAAACATCTTGAGGGTGGAGGTGGCCGAGGTTTCGGACACGATCACCAGCAGCATCCATAGCCAACATTTTGTTTTTGAAGACATAAGTTAAACTCCGGGTTTGTTATTTAAGGTAAGGTTGTTTTTCTTTTCTTCTGCTTTTCAAAAAATCGATGGCGGCATCGGTCAGTTGGGCCTCGGCCGTCTGTGCCAGCGCCGGATCCTTCTCAACATCGCTGACCGTGAGATAACGGCGCGTCGTGCCCGCCGGCACCGGGGCCGCGTCGTTCGCTGGTGCCAGCTTTTCCAGCAGCTCATTCATGGTGCACAGCACCACACCGATCTCGCCCAGACGGCTGAGCGCCGCCTGCATGTGCCCGGCGTATGGCGTGCCCGGTTGCGTCCCCAGCAGCTGGTTCAGCTCGCTGGCGGGATCGCAGTGATAGCGCAGCGCCAGCACCGGCAAGCCGCTCAGCAGGGCGTCGTGCAGCCGCCGGGCGACGGGGCTTTGCAGTGAGCCGCTCAGCAGGTCCATCGCCAGCGGGTAGTCGAGAAAGGGCAGCACCAGCGCACGATAGGGGGCGGGCGGCAGGGCCTGTTGCCAGACGCTGGCCGGCACTGTCTCCCCCAGCGGTTGCCACAGCGCGCCATCCTCGATGTCTGCTGCCAGCGCAAGCTGCAGGGGCTGCCCACAGCCGGCCAGACGGTTTCGAATGGCCTGCCGATAGCCCTGGGCCGCGGTTACCATCACCAGCAGTGGCGGCTGCAGGCGTCTGAGCATCTGTTCGACCAGGCGTTCAATCTGTTGGTCGGTCATGGGGATCTCCGTTAGCCGAGCAGCCTGACCTGCGCGCCGTTTTTCAAGCCGGCGGCGTTGGCCTCTTCGGTATCGATGTGAAATTCCAGCGCGAAATCGTCGCGCACCCGCACCATCACCTCATCGAAGGTCAACTGGCGCTCACCGTCGCTGCGCACCCTCACCTTCTGGCCGTGGGTCACGTTCAGCTGGCGAGCGTCGTGTGGCGAGAGGTGGATATGGCGCCAGGCGCAGATCACCTGGGAGCGCAACTCCACGTGGCCGGCGGGGCCGATGAGCAGGGCGCTGCCGGTATTTTCCAGCTGGCCTGACTCACGGACCGGCGCCTTGATGCCGAGGGTGAAGCAGTCGGCGCGGGAGATCTCCAGCTGTGAAACCGGCCGGGTCGGGCCGAGTACCCGTACCCGGGCCAGCGAGCCCTTGGGGCCGACCACGGTGACGCACTCTTCGGCGGCAAACTGGCCCGGCTGGCGCAGCGGTTTGAGCGGCGTCAGGGTGTAGCCCTTGCCGAACAGGGCCTCCACATCCTGTTGTGCCAGGTGGACGTGGCGATTCGAGATGCCGACCGGGATCGCCGGGCTGACCAGGCTCAGACGGGCGGCGATCTTTTGATGCAGCTGGGGATCGATCATGCTTTCTTCCCTTTTCTTGCCGCGCCCTGTCGGTCTTCCGCCTGATCCGCGGCTGGCTGGCTGGCAGGTGGAGTGGCCGGTTCGGTATCGGCACTGCTTTCCGGTGACAGGGCCGGCACAGCGCTTGTTGTGGTAGTCATCTCCTTCTTGGTGTTGGCCGGTGCGCGCGGCGGGTAGCCCTTGAGGTTGCCGAGCGCCGCTACCGCGCTTGGCTCCGGACGGGCAATCACCAGGGAATGGACCTGCTGGTCGATGATGGCGGCCACCGCGACGCCACGCTCGATGGCGGTATGGATGGCGCTGATCTCCCCTTCGAAGCAGACACTCACCAACCCTGAGCCCACCTTGCGATAGCCGATGCAGCTGACGCCTGCCGCTTTGCAGGCGGCGTCCACCGCCTGAATGGCGGCGACCAATCCTCGCGTTTCAATTACGCCCAAACTTTTCATCGTCGACTCCTGTTAATGGCGGACCAAGCGAATATCGAAATCAAATTGTGCAAAGAAGGCCTCCAGCCGATCCAATTCGTCCGGCGTGTAAGAGGGGTCTTGCACAATCGGGTAGGGCATATCCAGCCGCTCATATTTCTTGCGGCCCAGCTGGTGGTACGGCAGCATGTCGATCCGCAGGATATTTCCCCGCTTTGCCAATTTCTGTACATATTCGATGGCGCCGGTAATGGCATCCCATGAATCGTTATATCCACGGATGAGCGGCATGCGCACAATCACCTTGGCGCCGTAATCAACCAGCCATTCCAGATTGCGGCGAATCCCTTCATTGCCGATACCCAGCATCGCTTTATGCTGTTCGCTGTTGATTTGCTTGATGTCGAACAAAAAGGTATCGGTGACGGGCGCCAGCTGCTGGTAATTGGCCAGCGAGGTGGTGCCCTGGGTCTCGATGGCGGTATTGATCATCATCTTCTTGCATTCGCTAAACAGCGCGACGGCAAAGTCGGTCTGCAGGCTCATCTCGCCGCCGCCGATGGTGACGCCACCGCCAGAGGAGATGTAAAAGTCATAGTCCTGCATGATGATCTCCATCAGCTCGCTGACGGTGACATCCTTGCCCATGATGTCCAGCGCATGCTGGGTGCAGACCTCTTCGCATTTGCGGCAGCCGATGCAATCTTTATTGCGATCGACGAAGTGTTTCATGCTGCCGTTCTCTTCGGCCCGGTAATGGACTCCGGCCGGACAGACATTCACGCAGTCACCGCAGTTGATGCATTTGTCGTGCGAAAACATCACCTGAAATTGGCTGCTGAGCCCTTCAGGGTTGGCGCACCAGGGACAGCGAAGGTTGCAGCCCTTGAAAAAAACCAGCGTGCGAATGCCATCGCCGTCATATATCGAATATTTCTGGATATTGAATATGCGGCCGGTTAATTCATTATTTGCGATCACGCTTGCCTCCTCTCCGGATGTGGCAGGCCGCAGTCGCATTATTTGCGACCTGCCATTGCGGAGTACTTCCGGTTATTTTGGCGATTAAGAAAGACGGGTTATCAACGCATCGATCAGAACTTCTCAATCACGGTGCGGCTGATGATCTCGTCCTGCACCTCTTTGCACAGCTCGACGAAATAGGCGCTGTAGCCGGCGACGCGCACGATGAGGTCGCGGTACTTCTCCGGCTCCTGCTGCGCCTTTTTCAGCACTTCGTTGTCGACATAGCTGAACTGCATCTGGCCATTGCCGAGGATGGAGGCGGTGCGCAAGAGGGTGATGAGGCCATGGCGTCCCTCCTGGGTATCCAGCAGCCCCTTGAGGAACTTGAAGTTATGCACCATGCCGATGTTCATGGTCTCCACGTTCATCTTGCTGACGGACTTGATGATGGCCGTCGGCCCCTGCTTGTCCGCCCCCTGGGTCGGGCTGATGCCGTCGGAGAGAGGCATCCAGGCCAGGCGCCCGTTCGGCGTGGCGTTGGTCAGCTCGCCGATGGGGGTGTTGTTGGAGATGGAGAGGGTGCCGTGGCTCAGGGTGGAGTAGAGCATCTTGTACTTGCGGCACTCTCGCTCGGTCCACTCGGTGATATCCAGCGCGTACTGGTCGACGTAGTTGTCGTCGTTGCCGTACTTGGGCGCATTGAGGCAGTCGCGGCGCAGCGCTTCGAATCCTTCGAAGTTGGCCAGCAGGGCATCGCGAATTTGTTCGAGTGTGTATCTCTGCTCCTCGAACACCAGCTTGCGGATCGCCGCCATGGAGTCGACATAGGTCGCCAGCCCCGAGAAGATGAGGCCCGGACCGTGGTTGACCACGGCGCCACCGGCGGCGACGTCCTTGCCCTTCTCCATGCAGCCTTCCACCAGCAGTGACATCAGCGGTTTCGGCGCCACGTCGCGGTGCACGCGCTGGCTGATCACGGTGCCGATGGCCGACAGGCGAACGATGTGGGCAATCTGCTGTTTCACCGCCGCATCGAACTGCTCGAAGGTGCGCAGCTCGCGCAGATCGCCGGTATCCAGCCCCTGATGGCTGTCGAACAACACCATGCGACCACGGTTGAGCACGAACTCGATGGCGATGGGCCACTGGGTGTAACCGGTGGAGGTCCACTGGTAGATGCGCCCCGATTTTTGCGGCTCGACGCAGCCCATCAGGCAGTAGTCGCGGGCGTCTTCAAAGTCGAAGCCCTTGCGCAGCATCATCTTGATGTGGGAGTCGTCGAAGTGGCAGGCCGGGAAGCCCATCCCCGCCTTCACGACGTCGACGATCTTCTCCATGTATTTCTGCGGTGACTGGTTGTGAATGCGGCAGGCCAGCGACGGCTGGTAGACCTTCACGAACCGCACGGCATCCATGATGAGGTAGGTCAGATCGTTGCAGGCATCGCCGCCGCTGCGCTTCTGGCCGCCCACGGTCAGGTTGATGAAGGGCTGGTAGCCGGCGAAGTATTTCGCCCCCAGCTCGCTCGACATCCACATCAGCTCGGCACACTTGATGATGAAGGCCTGCATCAGCTCGAGCGCGCTTTCGTGGGTCAGGCGACCCTCGCGGATGTCCGCTTCGAACATGGGGTAGCAGTACTGGTCGACCCGACCGAGTGACAGACCGGTCTGGTTCTCTTCGATCTCGAACAGCGACTCCACCGTCCAGATGCTCTGCAGCGCTTCTTGCAGGGTCTTGGGCGGGTTGGCCGGCACGTTCTCGTTCACCTCGGCGATGGTCAGCAGCTCGGTGCGGCGCTGGGCATCCTGCTCTTTCGCCGCCAGTTCGCGGGCATGGGCCGCGATGCGGCGGGCGTAGTTGACCACCCCGTCACAGGTTTCGATCGCTGCCTTGTAGTAGTAGATGCGATCGATGTCGTCCGGGTTCTCCATGCTCAGCTGGTCGAGATGGGCCTGGGCGTCGGCCTTGATGCCGTTCATCCCCTTGGTGAACAGCAGCACGTCGTAGCCCGGGCAGGTGTCGCCGCCCCCGTTGATCTGGTGGTAGGAGAGGTCGCTGACGAAGGTCTCGCCGCTGAAGGCCCAGACGCCGGCTTCCCGGTACTGCGCTTCGCAAATCTCGTCCAGCGAGCGACCTTCCCAGAACGGCACTATCTCTTCGCGGATGGTTTTCTTGTCCGCTTCGCTGATTTCAAAGGGATCTTGTGGGCGGGTGCTCATGGTATCGAGCTCGTCGCGAACCCAGCGCCAGGCAATGTCCGGCGAGAAGGCACCGGCGCGCGGCTTGCCGCACGGGTGGCCGACGATCAGCTCGTCGTTCTGGATCAGGATGGGGGCGGTTTCACAGGCGTGACGGAACGCCTTGGCCCGCAGCAAGATGGTCGGCATGCCCGGGTTGGCCTTGACGACCTCGGTAAAGGCCAGTGCCCGGTAGATGGAGACGCTGGGGCGCACGGTCAGATAGTGGTTGCGCAGGCGCTGCAGGCGCGGCGTCAGTCCCTCCATCACCGGCGTATCGGCACAGGCGGCGAACGGGGCGGCAGAGACGTGCTGCACTGCGCGAAAGAGGCGAACCGGCAACTTGAGGGCGCTCAGGTTTTGCTGGGCGCAGAGGAACATCTCGGAGAGCGGGTTGATGTTCGCCTGCTCCAGGCTGGCGCCGTGCAGCAGGGCATCAAACATGGGGTAGCCGTCGATGGCGCAGGTGGCGCGCACTTCGCTCAGCTCTGCCAGCTTGAACCACAGGCACTCGACGATCTCGTACGCCTGTTGCTCGGTCAGCGCGCCGTTGGCGATATCGCGCTGGAAGTAGGGCAGCAGCGCCTTGTCGACCCCTTCCGGGTTGACCGCATAGCTGCTGTTGTCGAGTTGAAGCGCCAGCTGGAACAGGTAGAACGACTGGCAGGCCTCTTTGAAGTTGCGCGCCGGGTGGGCCGGTACATGGTGCAAGATGGCGGCGCTGTCGCGCAGCTCGGCCTGGCGGAACGGGTTGGTTTCGGCGGCGGCCAGGGTTTCGGCGCTGTTGGCCAGGTTTTGCGCCAGTGCCATCAGGGCATCGCAGGCGTGGATGGCGGCGCGGCAGCCGTTGACCTCGTCCATGCCGCTGCGGCTGACGGCGCTGCCCAGCGCGCGGGTTTTCTCTTCCAGCTGCTGCTTGATGGCCAGCACGCCCTTCTCCACCACCAGCTTGTAGTCGGGGGAGTCGATGGCGCTGTTCAGATTCAGGAACTGGAAGGTGGACGGGCGCTGCCCGGCACTTTCGTCGTGGAAAATGGCGCCGTGCGGGGTGCGGGTCTGGTTGCCGACAATCAACTCGTCGGCACTGATGGTCAGCGGCAGCTGGCGCATCAGCTCGTAAAAGCGGCGTGCCGGTTTGACGGCGGCGGGAATGCCCGCGATGTCGCCATCCAGCCCGCTCAGAATCGTGGCGTGTTCGCTGCACAGGGTGCTGGTGTGCGCCAGTAAACGTTCAGCCAGCACGTTGACGCGCGGCGTTAAGCTGTAGTGTGCCATGAGGTAGGTTCTCCAGTTCTTGTTCTTAGTGGCCGGCGGCGAGAGTGCCGCACCATGCCTTGCGATAGAGTTCGGTCAATGCCCGGGCATCCGGTGCGCGCGGGTTGGTCGGGGTGCAGTTGTCGCGCAGCGCCTGGCTGACCATCTCCGCCAGCCGCTGGTCGAAATCGGCAGCGAGGAGGCCGGTATCGCCAATGCCGGCGGGCATCTTCATCTCCTCTTTGAGCGCCTGGATGGCCACCAGCAGGCTGTTGACCCCCTCGCGCGGCGTCTGGGCGGGCAGGTCCAGCAGGTGGGCCAGACGGGCATACTTGTGGGCGGCCTGGGTATCGCACTGCCCGTCGTGGTCGGCGTTCCATGCCACGACCTGCGCCATCAGGAGCGCGTTGGCACGCCCGTGCGGGACGCGGAACACGCCGCCGAGGGCATGGGCCAGGCTGTGGGTGATGCCGAGCGAGGCGTTGGTGAAGGCCATGCCCGCCATGCAGGAGGCGTTGTGCATCTTCTCCCGCGCCAGCAGATCGTGGCCGTCGCGCCAGCAGGCGGGCAGGTAGCGAAAGACCTGCTGCACCACCTTCTCCGCCAATGCGTCGGAAAAGTCGCTGGCCGCCCGGGAGACATAGGCCTCCAGCGCGTGGCACAGCACGTCCATCCCGGTGTCGGCGGTGATGGCGGGCGGTACCGATGCCACCAGCGACGGATCGAGAATGGCGATATCCGGCAGCAATGACGGGTCGACCAGCACCAGCTTCTCGCTGCGGGCCTTGACCACCGAGAAGCTGGTCACTTCCGATCCGGTGCCACTGGTGGTCGGGATGGCCACGAAGCAGGGGCGCTCGCGCCCCAGGTTCGGACGGGTTTGCGCCAGGGCGAACATGACCGCTTTGGCTGCATCAATCACCGAACCGCCGCCCAGCGCGATCACCAGATCCGGATAGCAGCTGTCCATGAGCTTCATGCCGCGCACGACCGTGGTGATGTCCGGATCGGCCACTACATCGTCCCAGCTCTGGAACGGGATGCCGCGCTGGCGCAGGATCTGCGTCACCCGGTCGGCCAGGCCAACTTTCACCATCATCTGATCGGTGACCAGCAGCGCCTGGCGGGCGGGCACTTCGGCCAGGGCGGACAGGGCGTCCTGACCGAAGCGGATCCGGGGTTTCAGCAAAAATTCACTCATTGGGTCATTCACTCCTCAAGCGTCCCGAAACACCTTCTCGACAATGGCGACCACCGACATGGCCTTGTAGCGGTCTCTGTTGAGCGCGAGGTACTCCTCGGCCAGTACGACGTCGTGCATGCCTGCGCCGACGCTGTCGACGGCGACCCAGGAGCGGTCTTTCATCGGTTGCTGCTGATCGTCCAGCTGGGTGATGAGCAGCAGGTTGCTGCCGCGCAGCTCATCGCATTTCTGCGTGGCGACGACATGTCCGGTTACCTTTGCGAGAATCATGGTTTTTATCGCCTTATCTCAATGGGTTACTTGCCAAGGCGCTCAAGCACCTGACGGATGACCCGCTCCACGTTCTGCTCGCTGATCTCGCCGCCGACCTCGGCGCTGGCGCCGGCAAAACGGTCGTCGGCGCTGTGGCAGGCCGGCGCCGGGGCACTGAAGCGGGCATCGTCGAGGATGCTGCAGGGCGGGGTCGCGGCCGGAGCGGCGCTGGCGGGCTGCACAGCAACCGGCTGGATGGGGGCGCGCAGCTCTTCGATGGTGCGCACGCCGTAACCCACCTTGCGGATGTTGAGCAGGTTCATCGGGCCGACGTTGTCGGAGCTGGAACCGCCGCCGACGGCGCCGCAGCCGAGGGTCAGTGCCGGCGTGAGGTTGGTGGTGGCACCGATGCCGCCGAGGGCGGCGGGGGTGTTGATCAGGATCCGGTTGACCGGTTTTTCCAGGCTGAACTGGCGGATCACGTCCTGATTGCGGGTATGGATCACCAGGGTGTGGCCCAGCCCTTCGTTGGTCAGCAGCTCAACCACCCGATGACAGGCGGCGCGCCACTCCTCTTCCACGTAGAGGCCGAGCACCGGGCAGAGCTTTTCACGGGAGTAGGGGTTGCTGTGGGAGACGGTGGTCTGTTCGGCCACCAGCACGCGGGTGCTGGGGGGGACGCTGAAACCGGCCAGCTGGCTGAGATGGAGCGCCGTCTTGCCCACCACTTTCGGGTTGATGGTGCCGTTCGGGCGCAGCAGCAGGGCTGCCATCCTGGCGGCTTCGTCTTCGTTCATGAAGTAGGCGCCCTGGGCCGCCAGCTCGCGATGAACCTCGTCGTAGATGCAGCGTTCGACGATGATCGACTGTTCGGAGGCGCAGATCACGCCGTTGTCGAAGGTCTTGCTGGTGATGATGTCCTTCACCGCCTGGTGAATGTCGGCGCTGCGCTCGATAAAGGCCGGGCCGTTGCCCGGGCCGCCACTGATGGTCGGGGTGCCGGAGGCATAGGCCGCGCGCACCATGCCTTCGCCACCGGTTGCCAGGATCAGCGACACGTCCTTGCTGTGCATCAGCTCGGAGGTGGCCTCCAGGGTCAGCTGGGTGACGCCGTCCACGATGCCCGCCGGGGCTCCGGCGGCTTCGGCGGCGTGTTTGACGATCTCAATGGCTTTCCAGCTGCACTGGCGTGCGCCCGGGTGCGGCGAGAAGATGATGGCATTGCCCGCCTTGAGGGCGATCAGGGTTTTGTAGAAGATGGTGGAGGTGGGGTTGGTGGAGGGCACCAGCGCGCAGATCACGCCCAGCGGCACGCCCACGTCCATCACTTTTTTCACCTGATCGTCATGAATGATCCCGACGGTCTTCATCTCTTTGATGGCATCGTAAACGTGCAGCGAAGCGAACCGGTTTTTCAGCACCTTGTCTTGCCAGTTGCCAAAACCGGTCTCTTCTGCGGCCATTTTCGCCAGCGTTTCGGCATGGCGCGCGGCTTCTTCGGCCACGTTCTTCACGATGGCGTCGATTTTCTGCTGCGAAAAGGTGGCCATAATCACCTGCGCCTGTTTGGCGTTGCGCACCAGTTCTCTCGCGTTCTGGCGGGAGAGCAAATCGGTATCGAGTTCAATCATGAATCTATCCTTCATCAGACTAAAAAAGTGCGGGCGGGGCGTGCCCTCTCAGGTCATGCCTTGTGCTGCGCCGCGATTTTTTCGATGTCGTTGTGCGGGCGGGCGATGACGCGAGAGGTAACCACTTCGCCAATGCGCTTCGCCGCTTCCACACCGGAATCCACCGCCGCATTGACCGCGCCGACGTCGCCTTTCACCATGGCGGTGACCAGGCCAGAGCCGACGTTCTCATAGCCGATCAGCTCGACGTTGGCGGCCTTGCACATGGCATCTGCCGCTTCGATGCAGGCCACCAGGCCTTTGGTCTCAATCAGACCAAGCGCTTCTTTCATCATGTTCTCTCCCGTTATTCGGCAATTTTGTAGTGGGCGACAATCTTGCTAATGTCGTTGTGCGGACGGGCGATGACCAGCGAGGTCACCACTTCACCGATGCGCTGTGCGGATTCCACGCCGGAGTCCACTGCGGCTTTCACGGCTCCCACGTCGCCTTTCACCATGGCGGTGACCAGGCCAGAGCCGACGTTCTCATAGCCGATCAGCTCGACGTTGGCGGCTTTGCACATGGCATCCGCCGCTTCAATGCAGGCCACCAGGCCCTTGGTTTCAATCAAACCCAATGCATCACCCATTTGCGATCTCCCGGCCTCAAGCCTTGTGTTTAATGACGATTTTGTTGATGTCGTTGTGCGGACGGGCGATGACCAGCGAGGTCACCACTTCACCGATGCGCTGTGCCGACTCCACGCCGGAATCCACCGCCGCTTTCACCGCGCCGACATCCCCCTTCACCATGACGGTGACCAGGCCAGAGCCGATGTTTTCATAGCTGATCAGCTCCACGTTGGCGGATTTGCACATGGCATCCGCGGCTTCAATGCAGGCCACCAGACCTTTGGTTTCGATAAGCCCCAATGCATCACCCATGGTGATCTCCTCAGAACAGATTGTGTGGTGTGGTTAAGGAACTCCGTCCGTGTCACGGCGTTGAGCCACGGTTGCGGCGTTCAATCGCCACTATAGGTATTGGCGGCATTTGTGGAATTTGAATCTGTAAAACTGAGATATTTAGTTTGTTGTTCTGAATTAATGATTTTTATAGGCCGTATTTATCTATTTATGCTGTTACCTCGAGGCTGTTTTCGCCTTGCATAAGGCCGAATTCAGGCCAGGGAAAAGATCGTTGGTCGATGTTAATGAGTTGTTGGGTTATGGGGGCCGAGAGGTAATTTGGCCGGCTGTTAACTGTGGCGAAGCTCATGTTTTGCCGGCGAGGCTAAATGTAAAAAGTGAGCCGGGTGTGACGGGAAGAAGAGATAAAGGCGGTGGTGGCGAGTCAGACGGGGGGAGGTGGCATTGAGAGCGGGGCGCGAGTCATGTGGATGCCGGCGCGAGAGTGGATGGGACGGGCTGGAAAAGTAGCGGGTGCCGGTCCTGCCTGGTGGTATACAAGGGACGTCTTGTCGGCACGGCTGAGCAGTCGGTAGAAGGGGTGGCAGGCAGTCACCACGGCATTGCCTTCAGGGCAAACAGGCGGACAGGCCGTATGAGGGCAGAGTCATCAGGGGCTTGTACGGGTCAGGTTGTGGGGGCAGGGCGATATGTGTGCGTCATCGGCGCCTGGGTTCGGGGCATCCGCCGTATTGCCGGGACTAGTGCAGTTCGCTGCCGGATTTGAGGGTGCAGATCCAGAGCGGCGAGTTGATGGAGCTCAGCAGTATGGCCTGCTGATTGAGCCGCTGGGCGCTCAGAAACAGCCCATCGTGACTGTCGGACATCTCGCGCATGAAGTAGTCGAAGATGACGTCCGGCGATTGATCGATGGAGGAGGCGCTCGCTTCCCATTTGTTGATGCGGTATTGACGCTCGGTGGCGGAGACCCGGTTGCTGCTGTAGGTAAACGTGACGTAGCGCTGGAGGTAGAGCCAGCCTGCGGCCGAATCGGTATAGCCTTCAACCACCATGGAGCCTTTCCCCTGGCGGCCGAAATTGAAGTGGATGTTGCCGTTGACGTTCTCTTTGTGCATGTCCTCAAAGCGCATGATGCCTTTGGTGGCGCAGCTCATGACGCCATCATTTTCGCTGGGCAGCTGATAACAGGCATAGAGTGCCGCGGCGAGAAACAGGGTGCAGGAGAAGAGAAAGAAGGGACGCGGCGCAAGTCTCATCACGGCTTCCAGGAGTAGTAGAAATAGTTGTCGCAATAGCTGAACGGGTTGTCTTCGTGCATGGCGCAGTGGGCCAGAAATACCCGGCCCAGGCCGTTGGTTTCCAGTCTGTCCCCGTAGAAAAACAAAAAACGCTCGCCCGGTTTGCAGCTGATGTTCAAACGCTGGCGCACCTGCTCGAAATGCTCACCGTAGGTCGTGGCGCTGACCGAGCGCAGCATCTCGTCGCTGGCCAGCAATTCGCACTGGCTGTTGGGGATCCCGGTCAGGGTGACGGGGCGCGGCTCACGGCCATTCAACAGACCAAATGCCAGCAGCATGAGGGCAAACGCGAGCATGCAGCCCCCCGCGATGTACCAGCAGATGCCGCGTGAACGGGGGGTGAGGGGAAGTGGCCATTCGGCAGGGTCGAATGCCGGCTCGGCGGCGGCCACCGTGGAGGGCGAAGGTACTATTTCAATGGACGGTGCAGGCGCATGCTCAATAGGCTCGATGATGACCTCGGGATTGAGCTGCAAATAACCGCGCGACACCGTGATGATGATATTGTCGATATCGTAGTGGCGAAAAGCCTTGCGCAATATGCTCAGGTATTGGTTGAGGTTGCTGTTCGATGAGGTTAATCCGTTATCGTCCCAGACTCTTTTAAGCACTTCCTCGCGGCTGACGATTCCGGTATTTCGCAAGAAAAAATAAAACAGCGCATTGGCAGTGATGGATAATTGGCTGTCCGGCTCAACGCTTTCCCGCTGAGTCAGGGAACCATCGGTCGCGTCATAAATGAAGCGGGCATTGATGTGGTAGCGCATCTCGGCCTCAATCCATCAGCTTCACGTGGGGAGCGTCATATTATGCAGGGTCTTGACCAGCGCCTGACGGTGCTCGCTGCTCATGGTGCGCCCTTCGGTCAATTCCGATAGCCAGATGCCGTCTGCGGCATAACGCACCAGGGTGCCGGTATGGCCATTATCCAGCTCATCCCCTTGTGCCAGATGCGCCAGCATCCAGTCACGCCAGCATTGTCGCAGCACCGGCTCATCCGGCATGGCCAGCGAGAGCACCATCAGCTGGCGGCTCTCCTGGGTGTCCGTCAATTCAGGAGCAGAGAGATAGTGCAGGTAAGCACGGGTAAAGCGACCGTAGGCGGTCTTGTCTGCCGCCATCAGTGCTGAGATGGCCTCTTCCATGATGGCCAGCAGACGCGCAAACAGGGCAAATATCAGCGCCTGCTTGTTGGGGAAGTGGTGCAGCAAGCCCCCCTTGCTCACCCCGGCCTCATAGGCGACGGCATTCAACGAGAGGGCGGCGATACCATCCCGGCCGGCGATGGTGGCGGCCGACTCCAGCAGTTGTCGATAAAGACGTACAGGGTCTTTTTTTCTATGTTGGGTTTCGATGTTCATGGCCCAATCATACCGACCAGACGGTATGATCATTCTTGATCGCCATCAATATGAGGAAATGGGGGGCGGGAGGAAAAGTCGTTATTGTGTGGTGCTTCACAAATAACCTTGAAATAAAGATGAAAGCGTCGCTTTAAATATTTAAATTGGATTTGTTTGAGAACTTTACTTGTCAATTAATCACGACTTGTTTATCTCCTGCTTAAAGTCGTTATTCAATAATAAATAACTGTTTTAAGGAGTCGGAATAGGGATTAAGTTGTCATTTATTTACCTCATTGCAGCAATCATTTTCCTGAGGATTTATCTCTTATTGTTAACCAATGAGCGGTTGTTTTTTAGCGGGAAGGTATATATTTCTGCCACCTTTGGTCATGGCAGAAATATAAAAATAAGTGTGCCTGTTGGCGTCACCTTATTTTTCAAGGGGGGCATCTGCCTCTTGCACCAGCTCGAGGAAGGCGCGCATGGCGGGGGTGACGCTGTGCTGGCGGGTGATGAAGGCGGTATGGCCGATGTCGCGTTGCGGCGCCAGCGGCAGGCAGACCAGATCCGAGAGCTTGCTGGCGGATCGGGCGAGGCCGGCACTGACGATGGCCCAACCCAGCCGGTGGCGCACGGCATTCACCAGGTGAAACAGGGAGTCGGTCTCCAGCACCACGTCAAGCCGGATGCCGGCCCGCTCGGCGGCGCGGTCCAGATACTTGCGAAACTGCATGGTGCGGCTGGGCAGTACCAGCGGCCGCTGCTGCAGCGCTGTCAGGGTCAGCTCGTCGCCGGGGAGGCGCTGATCCGCCTCGTCGCGGTTCATCAGTACCGCCATCTGGTTGTGCCCCTGGGGATAGAGGTGGAAAGTCTGTCTGGCGGCGCCGGTGAGCGGTTCGTCAAACCCCAGCCCGATGTCGCACTGGTGCAGCTCCAGCTGTGACAGCAGGGCTTCGTTGCTGAGCACCGAGAGACGGATGACGATATCGGGGTAGCGCTGCTTGCAGCGGGCGATGAGCGGCATGATGTCGACATTGGACTGGGGCACGATGCCGATGCGCAGGGTGCCGGAGAGCTCGCCATGAAACAGCGCCAGCTCCTGCTTGAGTGCCTCCTGCTCCAGCAGCATCCGCTCGGCATACTGGCGCACCAGCTCGCCCGCTTCGGTGAGGGCGACGAACTGGCTGGTTCGCACCACCAGGTCGGTGCCGAGGTTCTTCTCCAGTGCCGTGATGCTGGCTGAGAGGGTCGGCTGGGTGATGTGGCAGGCCTTGGCCGCTCTGGCAAAATGCTGGTGTTTGGCCAGTTCGTGGAAATAGTGCAGCTGCTTGATGTTCATGATCATTGGGGAGGCGAGGATGAACCTAAAAATTAATCAATTGAAAAAACACCGTCAATAGAACAACTCTATTGCCATATAGATTTATTTCATTGGTTTTGCGTCTGCCGCCTCTCTAAACTTGAATGCAGTTTGCATTTTTAGGCCAACCTGCATGCCTGCCTACGCGCCCGTCGACATCCCCGTCAATTTGCCTGCCTCGCCCGCACTGGATCATCTGGTGGAGGAGGTCGCCGTCGCCATCAACATCAATGGCATCAACCATGCGGTGATGATGGCGACCCCGGACGATCTCGACGACTTTGCCGTCGGCTTTCTGTTTGGCGAGGGGATCATCCGGCACAACCATGAGGTCCACGACATCCAGATTGGGCCGGCCGAGCAGGGGATGGTGCTCGACATCACCATCGCCAACCGCACCCTGGCCGCCCTGACCCAGCACAAGCGCCGGCTGACCGGGGCGACCGGTTGCGGCATCTGCGGCGTGGCGGCGGTGGAGCAGGCGCTGCCTGCACTGTCGGTGTTGCCGCTGACGCCGCCGCTGGATGGGGCCTCGCTGGCGGGGCTGCGCTCGCAGATCGCCCAGTGGCAGCTCAAGGGTCAGCAGCATGGCGCCCTGCATGCGGCGCTGGCGCTGGATGCCGAGGGGCGGATCCTGTATTGCCGGGAAGATATCGGGCGCCACAATGCCCTCGACAAGCTGATCGGCCTGCTGCTGCGTCAACACAGTGCATGCGACACCCTAGTGGTGACCAGCCGCTGCGGTAGCGAGCTGGTGCAAAAAGCCGCCCGTTTCGGTGCCCGTCACCTCATCTGTCTGGCATCGCCCAGCCAGCTGGCGGTCAGGCTGGCCCTCAAGTACAACCTCAACGTCGTTCATATTCCCAAGTTTGATGCCCCGGTCAGCTACTCCAGCTATCGCCCGGCGGATCCCATCGGAGAGTGCCATGAGTCATATTGAAAAGCCCGCCAAAGCCGGCGGTTTTTCGTCCCTGCAATCCACCATGAAACAGGTGCTGCGCAGCCAGAAGACCCGTCAGAACATCAAGAACCTGCTGCGGGTCAACCAGACCGACGGCTTCGACTGCCCGGGCTGCGCCTGGGGTGACAACGACCACGGCACCTTCCAGTTCTGTGAAAACGGCGCCAAGGCGGTGGCCTGGGAATCCACCGGCAAGACGGTGGGGGCCGAGTTTTTCGCCGCCCACTCGGTGCGCCAGCTGGCCACCCAGAGCGACTACTGGCTCGAGTATCAGGGGAGGCTGACCGAGCCGATGCGCTACAACCCAGTGACCGATCACTACGAGCCAACAAGCTGGGACGATGCCTTCGCCCTGATTGCCGACACCCTCAAGGGGCTGAATAGCCCGGACGAGGTGGAGTTCTACACCTCGGGGCGTGCCAGCAACGAGGCTTCTTATCTTTATCAGCTGTTTGGCCGCCTGTTTGGTACCAACAACTTCCCCGACTGCTCCAACATGTGCCACGAGGCGAGCGGGGTGGCGCTGATCCAGTCGGTCGGTATCGGCAAGGGGACTGTGGTGCTGGATGACTTCGACAAGGCCGATGCGGTGTTCGTCTATGGCCAAAATCCGGGCACCAACCATCCGCGCATGATGAATGCCCTGCGCCAGGCGGCGCGCGGCGGCTGCAAGATCGTCAGCTTCAACAACTTGAAAGAGGTGGCGCTGGAGCGCTTCGCCAGCCCACAGAGCCCGCTCGAGCTGCTGACCCCGGCGGCCACCACCATCAGCCACCAGTACCTGACGCCGAAACTGGGGGGCGATATGGCCGCCATCCGTGGCATGGCCAAGTACATCCTGGAAGAGGCGCCAGAGGCGGTGGATCGCGACTTTATCGCCCGCCACACCCGCCACTTTACCGAGTACGAGGCGCAGGTGCGTGCCACCGACTGGGCGGCGATCGAGCAGCAGTCCGGCCTGACTCGCGCCGATATCGTGCAGGCAGCTAAGGTCTTTGCCGCCAGCCAGCGCATCATCAGCAGCTGGGCCATGGGGGTCACCCAGCATCTGCACTCGGTCGATACCATCCGTGAAATCGTCAACCTGCACCTGATGCGCGGCCAGATTGGCAAGCCAGGGGCGGGGCTCTGTCCGGTACGGGGTCACAGCAACGTGCAGGGCAACCGCACCATGGGGATCAACGAAAAGCCCACCGCCGCCTTTATCGACCGGCTTGAGCGTCACCTGCAGGTAAGCCTGCCGCGGGCCCGTGGTCACAACGTTTACGAGGCGCTCAAGGCGCTGGACGAGGGCAAGAGCAAGGTGCTCATCTGCCTGGGTGGCAACCTGGCGGCAGCGGCGCCCGATACCGACTTCACCTACGGGGCGATGAAAAAGGCCGAGCTCAACGTGCAGATCAGCACCAAGCTCAACCGCAGCCATCTGCAGGTGGGCAAGGCGGCGTTGATCCTGCCCTGTCTTGGTCGCACCGAGATCGATATCCAGCGCAGCGGCAACCAGAAGATCACGGTGGAGGATACCTTCAGCATGGTGCACGCCTCGACCGGCGCGGCCGAGCCGGTGTCGCCGCTCTGCCTCTCCGAAACCGACATAGTGGCGCGGATGGCTCATGCCACCGTGGGCAGCGAGCGGGTCGACTGGCTGGCCCTGCGCGATGACTATGGCCGTATTCGCGATCTCATCGAGCAGACCATCGCCGGTTTTGCCGATTTCAATGCCCGTATCCAGCAGCCGTGCGGTTTTCATCTCGATAACTCCGCGGCGCTACTGACCTGGAATACCGCCAGCGGCCAGGCCGAGTTTCGTGCCAGCACCCTGCCGCAATCAGTATTGCCGGAGTGTACCCGCCATGCCGAGCAGATGAGCGATCAGCCGGTATTGTTGCTGCAGAGCCTGCGCTCTCACGATCAGTACAACACCACCATCTACGGCATGGATGACCGTTATCGCGGCATCAAGGGCCAGCGCAACGTGGTGTTCATGAACGAGGCCGATGCTCGCCAGCTTGGCTTTGCCGAAGGGGATCGGGTCGACATGGCGGCCATCTGCAACGATGGGCGCGAGCGCCGCGTGACGGGCTTTGTGGTGGTGATCTACCAGATCCCGCGTGGCAACATCGCGGCCTACTATCCGGAAACCAACCCGCTGGTGCCCATCGACAGCATAGGGGCAGGCTCGTTCACCCCCACCTCCAAGTCCATCCCGGTGCTGGTGACTGCCTCCCGTCAACATGACAATCTGTTGCTGCTATGAACCGAGAGGTTGGCAGGCTTGAGCCGGTTCAAGCCTGCCAGCCCAATGCAGCAGAGCCCGCACATCCTATAAACAACAACGCCGCATAAGATATGCGGCGTTGTTGTTTACGTGATTGGTGCCGGTAAGAGGAGTCGAACCCCCGACCTTCGCATTACGAATCCAGATTTTCGCATATTCCGGCTGTTTCAGTCTGTTTCACGAGTTGCCGCAAATGGCTATAAAATCAATGTCTTAATTCGTAACCTTGTGTCAGCTTGTTCCGTCAAATATCACCCTATATCATGTAAGTTGTTGGGCCCAGTGTTGGGCCAAAATTGGGGTGGGATATGAGTGGTCATGCAATCCGACAAGACAGGGAGATCCCTGCACTAGTAGTAGATGAAGGTAAGGCGGTTAAGCGGGTATCGGTTTACTCTCGCCACGGGGGCGGACTGCATATCGAGATCCGAGCTGATGGCCGTAAACGCTTTGTGTATCGTGCCCGAGTGGGCGGTAAACAGATTGATTTTCAGATTGGATATTATCCAGCCGTAACGCTAGCCGCTGCTCGTCTTGCTCATGCGGATGCTCTGGCATTAGTCAAACAGGGGATAGACCCGAGACAAACAGCCAAACAAGCAAAGGCTAAAAACATTGAGATGCCGACCCTTTGCGAGGTTTACCGCGATTGGCTGGCAATGAGAGCCAAGTCGAAGCCGATAGGCCCGCGAACTCTGCGCGATTATGAGGGAACCTATGCCCGTCACCTCGAATCAGGCATAGGTAAAACCCGAGTGTGCGACCTGTCCCGCGCCATGCTGTATGAGCATTTGCGCCGAGTTGAAACCAAAGAGGGCAAACGGAAGGGGCTGATAGTCCTTAATCAATGTCTTGATCATGCGGTGTTACAAGGTCACATCGAAATCAATCCGGCCCGCCTGCTCAAACCCGCCATGTTTGGCGCATCCATGTCCCCTCCCCGTGAACGCTGGTTAACCCGTGATGAATTGCGCTTGTTATGGGCGGCTCTTGAAAAGGCGACCGATGGAGGTGGCTCTGTGGCCGCTGGTGGCCGTGGGATCGCATCTAACGTGGTTCTTTCTCGCGCTGTGGCTAACAGCCTGCGTCTGATCACCCTGACCGCAGTACGCCGCTCTGAGGCCGTTGGGATGCGCTGGGAACAGATTAACGGCGACCGATGGACAATCCCAGAAACCAAGAACGGACGTACCCACGTTGTGACCCTGTGCCCGCTGGCTCTGGAGATCATCGAGCAGCAAAGGACTTTATCCAGCGGCCCCTATGTGTTCGAGTCAGCCAGCAAGGCAGGGCATCCGATTACGGGCGATGCCGTCACCAGAGCGTTAGAACGAGTGCGCATTAAATATCTAGCCGAGCTTACCCAATTCAGTCCGCACGATTTGCGCCGCAGTGTGGCAACGGGTGCGGCGGAATATCTGGACGCCCCTGAGCGCTTGATAGAGCTGATGCTAAACCACGTTCCTAAAGACAGACTGATCCGCACCTATCAGGTGGGCGGCATGGCCGAGAAGTTACGAACGCTGTTTCTACGCTGGGGAGAGTTTGTTGAGACTACAACAGAGCCGGATCACACCAAGCCAGCCAACGTGATATCGGTAAATTTCGGGGAGCGTAGATGATCGTTCAAGACGGGGAGTGGCAAGAGATCAGAACGTGGTTTTTGGGGCTAGGGTGGGATGAAGACGATATTGATATGATCGAAGTCCACCGACAAAACAAACCGCTCTACACCGATCATCAAACAGCGTTGGCTATGGTCGCTAGGCTAGACGAGTGTGTGATTCGTTATGGCGTCAGTTGGCCACTATTGCCAGATTTGAAGATGCTTATTACTGCGTGTTTAACAGAACGAGCACTCGAACAATTGCGTATTAGCGAGCTGGTACAGGATTTATCCACTCAATACAGGCAGGAGGTTCTATTTTCAAAGCATGGAGCTGAAGTTATCAGTGCCCGCCAAAGTAAAGCTGGCAGCAAGACCAGAGAAGATAGAACCGCTAACTCAAAAAAGCCGAGCATTGTGGCTGCCATTAAAGAGGAATTACCTAGCTGGACTCGTGATAGTGCCGCAAGATTAGCTAGGCGCTTAGGCGTATCCGCTACACATATTCGTCGTGTTCGTAAGGAAATAGAAAAGTGAACCTCTAACCAGTGAAGGTTCGTTCCAAGTCGATATTTTGATCCCCAGTGGCACGAAGCGATGCCTCTAGCAACATGGAGATCAAAGTCATGCTCATCACCATTAAACAGCTCTGTAACCGCCTAGCAGTCAGCCGCGCAACCGTGGAGAGACTCAGGCGTTCCCCTAAAGATGCTTTTCCAAAGGCCATCCCTATTGGGCCTAATTCAATCCGGTTCGATGAAAGAGAGGTTGAGCAATGGCTAATCTCTCGCTCTCGCAAGGTGGTCAGCCGATGAGCCTGAACACCAAACACGCCGGAGAGTAGTCTTGTATGTTCGATTTTTCAACGATTTCTAACATCAAGCAGAACACTGCTTTTAACGCAATCACATGGCCGGAACTGGTGGCGCTATGCCGTACCCCGCACAAGTGCCGCGCTAAAACGTCCGAAACAGCCAAGCAGTTTTCGCCGTTGGTTGCTGCACATGATGTTAAGAGCCGCATCAAAGCAGAAGCAGAGGCTGGCGGGTTCGGTCTGCTACGTGCCGATCTGGATGATGCGAAGGGACAAACGCCCCAGACTATAGCCGATGCTTTGCGGGAACAGGGGGTGGGATCTTTCGCTATCTATTCAACCCTGAGCCACCAGCCGAACGAGCCCCGTTATCGGGTGTTTGTGGAACTCGCCGCCCCTGTCTCGTTCATCAAGTGGGCAGATCTGCAACTGGCGCTGGCTGCATTGTTGGAGTCCGATCCCTGTGTGAATCGGGCCGCCCAATTCATGATTTTGCCCACGCTGATCGAGGCTACCGCCGAACACTATCAATATTTGGTTGGCGAGGGTGACGCATTGAGCCCCTCTAGCCCCTTCTGGTTGAACGCGATGGAGTCAGCAGCCCGACACCAAGCAAACGCCAGTGCTACGGCTCACACTGTAATAGCGCCAACGCCGAGGCCATTTACCGAACGGCTGATGGGTAATCAGGTGTCGATCATCGAACTTGTGAACTCACATTACTGGTGGCCCGAGTTGTTGGCGGACTACGGCTACAAGCAGAAAGGCCGCAACGCATGGATAGCGCCGGAGTCCACCAGCGGAACGGCGGGGGTTCATATCCTGACCAGTTCAACTGATGGCAAGGAGCGGATCTATTCACACCATGAAAGCGATCCGGCTGGTGGGCGCTTGTTTGACAAATTCGATCTGATCACCATTCGCAGTTTTGGCGGCGATTATCGCAAAGCATTAGAAACCATCGCTCATGACGTGTTCCCAGAGGCCCACCATCACAACCTGACGGAGTGGCGCACAACAAAGGCAAACCAGAGGGCTGCGGAGGTGTTTAAATGAGTGTTCCAATGCCAAAAGGCCCTGTAATCGTATCGTTGCCTGAACCTACAGCATTGCAAGGGCCGAGATTTCCCGACCGCCATCCCGAAAGCGGTAAGGTGCTGAGAACGTCCGATAATCTGAAGGCGCTGATGACGTTTTGCAACTATTCAGGCCGCTACAACCTGATGACAGCGGAGCCGGAAGTCAGCAGCACTGACAATCAGCAACGGCTAGGCGGCAGTGCTGCACAACAACGTTCGTTGTTGATCGATGCTTGCCAACGGTTCGGCTTACCGGATCAAGCAATTGACGATCATCTGACCGCCCTTTGCGAGAACCACAGTTATCACCCTGTCCGTGAATGGCTGGATGCTGGTGGAGTATGGGACGGCCAAGACAGGGTAACAGGGGTGATCCAAACACTACGAGCGAGTGATCCCCATTATGCCCAGCAGGTGATGAAGCCTTGGCTGGTGGGGTGTGTGGCGGCGCTTTATGAAAAGCGATTCAGCTCAAAACTCGTTCCTGTGTTGCAGGGTGCCCAATCATTCAGGAAATCGGCGTGGATCAATCGGGTTTGTGGCGTAATAGCCGGAGCCGTAGGGGATGGCAGCCTAAACCCTGCAAATGCGGATGACGTGCGGCGGGTTTGCAGCCACTGGGTGAACGAACTTGCAGAACTGGAGAGCACTACGAGACATGAAGCGGGAATCCTCAAAGCGTTTATCACACGCAATGAGGACAAATTCAGAATCCCTTACGCTCGTGACTTTACAATAAAGCCTCGTCAGACCTGCTTTATCGGTTCCGTGAACGGAACCGAGTTTCTGAAAGATCAAACTGGGAACGCTCGCTTTGCTGTTATCGAGATGGCCGAACCAGCCATGATCGATTATTTGAATTGCTTCCTTGGCTGGGAGTGGAAAGCTGGCCGTATCACGCTGGAACAACCGGAGCAACTGCGCCAGTTTTGGTTGCAGGTTAAAACGCGGTATGACGCTGGCGAAAGCTGGTTTCTTGATGATGCCACCAGCCAGCAAGCTGCAACTGTGAATGAAAGCCACACCGACAAGGGGCCATATTATATGGCGATTGTTGAGCGTCACATTAGCCGCCCTGCACAAACAACCGCATGGTTGACCCCGAGCGCCGTCTGTAAGTTGCAGGGCGATAGAGCTGGGCTGACTGCGCAATACGGAAAGGCGCTAAGGCTGATTGCTGATGAGGGATTGATTGAGTGCCGTCCGGCGAGAGGGGGGCGCAAAGAATATCAAATCGGTGTGACGTTTGCCGATCTCGATTTGCTGAGCAAACTATAGCCTCTGCTTTGATGATGAGCCCTGCCAAATATGTGCAGGGCTTTTTTTCGGGTGAGGTTCGGGTGAGGTGAAAAATTGCCACCTCACAGGAACCTCACCGAGCCTCACTGAGCCTCGAATGGGCTATCGAGTGCACTTCTGATTTGGTATAAATATCAAACAATTATCTACAAGCCTGTCTTTTTAGCATTGAAGCAATATACATAACTTGGGGAATTTGATGATTAAGTATCTTGTGGTTCTGGCGTTACTTGTAAATGGTGCTTATGCGCAAGCTGCTGGTGGTCGTCCGAAAGGTCACCCAGAATCTATTACAACACAAACCTCAACACTGATTGCCTATCACATTCAGTACGGTGTTCAACGTGATGACTCGAATTATATCAACAGCAATAACTTGAACTATGTGGGAAAAATGGCCTCGTGCCCACAAGTTTCAATTAAGGAAAATCCCTACACGTATCGCGCCACAGCCAAAATTGACCGTGAAGATATGACGGTCAAAGTTGAGGTTAATCGTAGTAACTGCCAGATAGATAAAGCTGCTGTAAAAACATATCTAGATGACGCAATTAAGATAAATCAACGTAAATGGCTCGAACAATCTGAACGTGAACAACAGACAAGAGCTGTTGACCCAAAAGGGCCTTACAAGTTGGGCTGTGAAGCGTACCAGCAACATATCAAAGGGTTGTCGGATGTAACATCCATTGATACCGCCATCAAGCTATATCCCAAAATGACGCCAACATACGTTAAAAACCTTTTCATCACAGGTTGGAACGATGCCAGTGTTTACGGTGCTCGTGGTGTTGACTGTGAGTACCTGAGCATTGGTGTTCGTGGCTAATCCCCCACCCAACGTAACACCAAACATCTAGCAATCTGAACGGCAAGATTACGGGTAGGTTACGGGGGCGATCCTGACAAATCCTGTGCCTTGGGAGATATGCCCAAACAGGCTATAGGTTGCAATCTGTTGGGCCCAGCGTTGGGCCAATTCACCAAAAAGCACAAAGGGTTAGCTTCATCGAGAGGCTAACCCTTTGTTTTATATGGTGCCGATAAGGGGAATCGAACTCCTGACCTTCGCATTACGAATGCGCTGCTCTACCAACTGAGCTATACCGGCGTGCCACTAGATTCCCGAAAACAGCGGGGCAAGTCAATGAGCTGCACTCAGTTTTATGAGTGGGCTCATGGAGTTACGGCCAATGTCAGAGGTCGACGAACTCCGGAATATGGGCCCGGCCGCGGCTTTCGAGAAAATCGAGCAGCGCACGGGGGGAGCGTGCCAGGATCCGCTCTGCTGGGAAGCCGGCTTCGGTGACCAGTCGGTGGCAGTGCTCGAAATCCCCGAGGCTGAAGGCCACGTGGGAGTCGGAGCCGAAGGTGAGGTAGGCACCCATGTCCCGCGCCGCCTCGACGATGGCGCGGCAGTTGCCTTCACTGCCCGGGCGGGAGTGGCTGAAGGAGGAGTTGTTGAGCTCCAGCGCCACCCGATACTCTGCCGCCGCCTTGACCACGGCCTGGATATCGATGGGGAAGGCGGGATTGCCGGGGTGGCTTATCATGTCGACCCGGCCGCTCTTGATGGCGTTGATCATGGCCTGGGTGTGGGTGGCCTGGTCACAGGGGGGGAACACCGGCTCGTGAAAGCCCGCCATGATCATGTCGAGCCGCGACTCGTAGCGCTCGGGGAAGTCGATCTCGCCGTCGATGTTCTTGATGTTGGCTTCGATGCCGCGCAGGATGCCGACCCCGTCGACCACCCGTGGCAACACGTGCAGATTGACGAAGTGCCAGAAGTGGGGGGCATCGGCCATGTCGGGGCCATGATCCGTGGTGGCGAACAGCTTGATCCCCTTTGCCTTGGCGATGGGCAGGTAGTCGTGAATGGTGCTGTAGGCGTGGGTGCTGGCGACGGTGTGGGTGTGGGTATCGACCGTGTACTTCATCTTATCTTCCCCTCTGGCGTGAGGCGCCAGCATAGCAAAGGCGGCGGGTCGAGACCATGTCGTGGCTTGTCATACTTTGTCACAAATTGGGGTCTGGCTGACAAAGTTTGAACACGCTTGGCGGTCATGATGGCGTCATCGATGAAAGCCTGAACTCGCATCGATGGGTTGGATCAGGATGGTGCAACCTCATTTCCCCGCCGTCGCGCCCTGCGACGGTTTTTTTTGCCTGTTTGCCAGCGCGCTGCGCGGTTACCGGGCAAAAAAATGCCCAACTAGCATGGAGCAGGTTGGGCGAGACTTAATGTTTAATTGCAGTGGCATAGATATAGAGTCCGATTCGTCCGTGAAGTTCCCGCCTTGTTCCCCATTTTCAACAAAAACATTTCACTAACACCCGTTCACATTCTCTTGACACAAAAGGTTGTGAAACGTACTTTTTAAACATTCGTTTAAGTGAGGTGTCCTGTGAGTAAAATCGATACCAAAAACCGCATTCTCGATGCCGCTGAGGTGTTGTTTGCCGAACGGGGGTTCGCCGATACCTCTTTGCGTCTGATCACCAGCGAGGCCGATGTCAACCTGGCGTCGGTGAACTACCACTTCGGCTCCAAGAAGGAGCTGATCCAGGCGGTGCTCGATCGCTATCTGAGCCTGTTCATGCCCGAGCTGGATGCACGCCTGCATACCCTGATGGCGCAGGAGCAGCTGACCCTGCTGCAGGTGTTCGAGAGCTTCGTCGACCCGCTGATGAAGCTGGTGGCGGTGCGCACCAACGGCCCGGCCATCTTCATGCAGCTGCTGGGTCGCGGCTACATCGACAGCCAGGGCCACCTGCGCCGCTTCATTACGGCCCACTACGGCCCCATTTTGCAACGGATCACCCAGGCCATCTCCAAGGCCAACCCGGCCTTGTCGCCGGCGGATCTGTTCTGGCGGCTGCACTTCACCCTGGGCACCGTCGTGTTCACCATGGCCTCGGCCGATGCGCTGCGCGACATCGCCCAGGCCGATTTCGGCCAGCAGCTCGATGTGGAGGGGCTGGTACGCAACGTCATTCCTTATCTGGCGTCCGGTGTCGGGGCGCCCGTGGAGTCGACCAGGCTCTCCCTGGCCGTGTAACAACCAACAATAAATCAACGGAAACAGTGAAATAGAAGGAACTTGAGTATGATCACATTGCTTATCCTGCTGGTGCTGGCGATAGCCGTCGTGCTCGGCGTGCCCTCCATCCGTAAAAAGGTGGTCACCCGCCCGGTGTTCGGCATCTTCAAGAAGATACTGCCGCCCTTGTCGGCCACCGAGCGGGAGGCCATGGAAGCCGGCTCCGTCTGGTGGGATGGGGAGCTGTTTCGCGGCAACCCCGACTGGAAAAAACTGCACGGCTACGGCAAGGCCGAGCTGACCGCCGAGGAGCAGGCCTTCATCGACAACCAGGTCGAAACCCTGCTCGCCATGGTCGACGACTTCAAGATCGTCAACGAGACCAAAGACCTGCCGGAGCCGGTCTGGGACTATCTGAAGAAGGAAGGCTTCTTCTCTCTGATCATCCCGAAATCCTACGGCGGCCGTGAGTTCTCGGCGATTGCCAACTCCACCATCGTCACCCGCATTGCGACCAAGAGCCTGAGCGTGGCGGTCACCGTCATGGTGCCGAACTCCCTTGGCCCGGGCGAGCTACTGATGCACTACGGCACCCAGGCCCAGAAGGACTTCTGGCTGCCGGGGCTGGCCAACGGCAAGGAAGTGCCCTGCTTCGCCCTGACCGGGCCGGAAGCGGGCTCCGATGCGGGCGCCATCCCGGACAAGGGGATCGTCTGCAAGGGGATGCACAAGGGTGAAGAGGTGCTGGGTATTCGCCTCAACTGGAACAAGCGCTACATCACCCTGGCCCCCCGCGCCACCGTGCTCGGCTTGGCGTTCAAACTCTATGACCCGGAAAAACTGCTGGGTGACAAGGAAGAGCTGGGCATCA
>DWSA01000020.1:0-39267 GCA_018244955.1 Ardaris pityusa | reverse complement strand
GCTGGACGGCAACCAGCGTGCCGAAGGCCACGAGTTCTACGCCCTGGGGGCGCTCGAGGTGAGCCGCAACAATCGCTGGCTGGCGGTGGCGGAAGATTTCCTCTCCCGCCGTCAGTACCAGATCCAGTTCCTCGATCTGGAGAGCGGTAAATGGGCCGCCGAGTTGCTTCCGAACACCTCCGGCAACCTGGTCTGGGCCAATGACAGCAAGACGGTGTTCTACGTGCGCAAGCACCCCAAGACGCTGCTGCCCTACCAGGTCTATCGCCACGAGCTGGGCACGGATCCGGCCAAGGATCAGCTGGTCTATGAGGAGAAGGACGACTCCTTCTATGTGAGCCTCTACGCCACCACCTCGGAAGATTTCATCGTCATCGCCCTCTCCAGCACCACCTCAGGCGAGGCGCGCCTCATCGATGCCAACGTGCCGACCCAGGCGCCACGGCTGTTCCTGCCGCGCCAGGTGGATCACGAATACAGCCTGGATCACTACCGCGGCCGCTTCTATGTGCGCTCCAACAAGGACGGCAAGAACTTCGGCCTTTACGAGACCAAGGAGAGCCCGGTGGATCGCTGGAAGGCGGTGATCGCCCCCAATCCGGACGTGCTGCTGGAGAGCTATGCCCTGTTCAAGGAGTGGCTGGTGCTGGAGGAGCGCAGTCAGGGGCTGACCCGGCTGCGACAGGTCAACTGGCAGAGTGGCGAGCAGAAGGAGATCGCCTTCGACGATCCGGCCTATGTCACCTGGCTCGCCTACAACCCGGAGCCGGATACCAGCGCCCTGCGCTATGGCTACTCCTCCATGACCACCCCCTCGTCCACCTACGAGCTCGATCTGGACAGCGGCAAGCGCACTCTGCTCAAGCAGCAGCCGGTGGCAGGCTTCAAGGCCGACCAGTATGCCAGCGAGCGGCTCTGGATCACCGCCCGTGACGGCGTGGCCGTGCCGGTGTCGCTGGTCTATCGCAAGGACAAGTTCAAGCAAGAGGGGGCCGGTGCGCATACCAATCCGCTGCTGGTCTACGGCTACGGCTCCTACGGTGCCAGCATGGACCCGGATTTCAGCAGCGCCCGGCTGAGCCTGCTGGACCGCGGCTTCGTCTACGCCATCGCCCACATCCGCGGTGGCGAGGAGCTGGGGCGCCACTGGTATGAAGATGGCAAGCTGCTGAAAAAGCAGAACACCTTCAACGACTTCATCGATGTGACCGAGGCGCTGGTGGCGCAGGGCTACGGCGCCAAGGATCAGGTCTACGCCATGGGCGGCAGCGCCGGCGGCCTGCTGATGGGGGCCGTCATCAACCAGGCACCCCAGCTCTATCGCGGTGTGGTGGCCCAGGTGCCGTTCGTCGACGTGGTCACCACCATGCTGGACGAGTCCATTCCCCTCACCACCGGGGAGTACGACGAGTGGGGCAACCCGAACCAGAAGCGCTACTACGACTACATGAAGGCCTACAGCCCCTACGATCAGGTCAAGGTGCAGGCCTATCCCAACCTGCTGGTGACCACCGGGTTGCACGACTCCCAGGTGCAGTACTGGGAGCCGGCCAAGTGGGTGGCCAAGCTGCGCGAGCTGAAGACGGATGATAACAAGTTGTTGCTGAGCACCGACATGGACGCCGGTCACGGCGGCAAGTCGGGTCGCTTCAAAGCCTACGAGGACATCGCGCTGGAGTTCGCGTTTATTCTGGATCTGGCCAAGCCACAAGCATAAGTCACCACAGTTGCAGCCCTTGCCAGTCAAGGGCTGCAAAAGAATCTCCCTCATCCCATTCTGTCTGCCGACCGGTAGCACATTCAATTAATCTCTGATCAGCAAATTAATGATCGGCTTCAAATTTCTCGTCATCCATATCCATCATTTTGTGTTTTTGTTTGATTTATGTTGGCGCCGTGTGCTTAATCGAAGCCGTTATGACTCTTTAATTGGCCCCTTCGGGGCCAATTATCTTCGGTTGGCATGAAGCCGACTGTCTCACCACAGGATGCTGGTGGCTTTTTGGGGAACGTTCGCCGTTCACCCGATTCCTCATATCGAGGTCATGGGCAACCGCCGACGCAGAACGGTGGTTTGTCCGGCATTCGCCCGTGGAACGGGCGAGCTGAATCAATCAAAAAGGATGAACAACATGAAAGGATTATCCCTGGCGTGTGCCCTGTCGGCTGTCCTGGCCGGCGTCTCGTTCGGTGGTCCGGTGCAGGCGCAGGAGCGCTTCGTGACCATAGGCACCGGCGGTCAGACCGGTGTCTACTACGTGGCGGGCCAGTCCATCTGCCGCTTCCTCAATCGCGGCGCCGCCGATCACCAGATCAAGTGCAACGCCCCGGCCAGCGGTGGCGGGGTGGCCAACGTCAACGGCATCCGCAGCGGTGAATTCAACTTCGGCATCATGCAGTCCGACCATCAGTACAAGGCGATGAAGGGGCTGCCGCCGTTCCAGGCCGAGGGGGCCATGGACGACATGCGCGCCGTCTTCTCCCTGCAGAGCGAGGTGTTCACCATCCTGGCCCGCAAGGACGCCAAGATCGCCGGCTTCGACGATCTCAAGGGCAAGCGGGTCAACATCGGCAACCCGGGCTCCGGTCAGCGCGACACCTTCGAAGAGATCATGGCGGTGAAGGGGTGGAAAAAGGGCGACTTCGGCCTGGTCTCCGAGCTCAAGCCGGCCGAGCAGGCCTCAGCATTGGGTGACAACAACATCGATGCCATGAGTTACTTCGTCGGCCACCCCAACGGCGCCATCCAGGAAGCCTCCACCACCACCGACGCCGTGCTGGTCCCGGTCACCGGCGCCGACATCGACAAGCTGCTGGCCGAGAAGAGCTACTACAGCAAGGCCGAGATCCCGGGCGGCATCTACAAGGGCAGCGACCAGCCGACCCCGTCCATCGGCGGCAAGGCGGTGCTCTCCACCAGTGCCAAGGCCGATCCGGAAGTGGTCTATCAGCTGGTGAAGTCGGTGTTCGACAACCTGGATCGTTTCAAGCGCCTGCACCCGGCCTTCGCCGACCTGAAAGAGGCCGACATGATCAAGGTGGGTCTCTCCGCCCCGCTGCATGAAGGGGCTGCCCGCTACTACAAAGAGCGCGGCTGGCTCTGATAGCGGGCCCAAGGGCCGCTGTCACTCTCTTCGACACCCGCCTGCCGCAGCCCGTGGCAGCGGGTGTCGTGTCGTTGTACTCGTTGGCACAAGTTAACCCCTATGCAAGATAAACAACTCTCTACCGAGGAACTGATCGCCCAGGATGTGGGGGCGCGTCTGCCGCTCGGCATCATGGGCGGGTGCATCACCACCCTGGCGCTCGCCTGGTCGCTGTTCCAGCTCTGGATCGCCTCGCCGCTGCCCTTCATGCTGGGCTTCGGCGTGCTCAATGACACCGAGACCCGTGCCATTCACCTTACCTTCGCCCTGCTGCTGGCCTATCTGGTGTTCCCGGCCTTTCGCCGCTCGCCGCGCGACCGGGTGCCGCTCGGCGATCTGGCGCTCGGGCTGGTGGCCGCCGGTGCCGCCTCCTATCTGTTCGTGATGTACGAGGCGCTGGCCCAGCGGCCGGGCAACCTGACCACCGCCGATCTGGTGACCGCCTGCATCGGCATTCCGCTGTTGCTGGAAGCCGCCCGCCGCGCCTTGGGGCCGGCCCTGGCGGTGATCGCCCTGGTGTTTCTCGCCTACAGCCTCGCGGGGCCCTGGATGCCGGGCCTGCTGGCTCACCGCGGGGTGAGCTTCACCGCGCTGGCCAACCACCAGTGGATCACCACCGAGGGGGTGTTCGGTATCGCCCTCGGCGTCTCCACCAGCTTCGTGTTCCTGTTCGTGCTGTTCGGTGCCCTGCTGGAGCGGGCCGGTGCCGGTCACTACTTCATCCAGCTCGCCTTCAGCCTGCTCGGCCACCTGCGCGGCGGCCCGGCCAAGGCGGCGGTGGTGGCCTCCGGCCTGACCGGTCTCATCTCCGGCTCCTCCATCGCCAACGTGGTGACCACCGGCACCTTTACCATTCCCATGATGAAGAAGGTGGGGTTCAGCTCGGAGAAGGCGGGGGCGGTGGAAGTGGCCTCCTCGGTCAACGGCCAGATCATGCCGCCGGTGATGGGGGCTGCGGCCTTTCTGATGGTGGAGTACGTGGGCATTCCCTACGTCGAGATCATCAAGCACGCCTTCCTGCCGGCGACCATCTCCTACATAGCGCTGCTCTACATCGTCCATCTGGAGGCGCTCAAGCTCGGCATGCAGCCCATCGGCGACCATCAGCCCAAGCCCTGGCTGCGCCGGTTGACCGGCTTTGCCTTTGGCGCCGCCCTGATCAGCTGGCTGTCGATGGCGGTCTACTACGGCCTGGGCTGGCTCAAGCCGGCGCTGGGCGACTATGCCCTGCCCGGTATCGCCCTGCTGCTGGCTGCCACCTATCTGGGGCTGCTGAAGATTGCCGCCAGCAATGAGCCGCTGGCGGCGGAAGATCCGGACAAGCCGCTGACCGAGCTGCCCAACACCCGTACCGTGCTGCTCTCCGGCCTGCACTTCCTGCTGCCGGTGGTGGTACTGGTGTGGTGCCTGATGGTGGAGCGCCTCTCGCCCGGGCTGTCGGCCTTCTGGGGCACCGTCATGCTGGTGATCATACTGCTGACCCAGCGCCCGCTACTCAACTGGCTGCGCAGCGATGGCCGGCACGATTACGGCTCCCTGCAGGACGGCTTGATCGATCTGCGAGAGGGGCTGGTGGCCGGCGCCCGCAACATGATCGGCATCGGCATCGCCACCGCCACGGCGGGGATCATCGTCGGTGCCGTCTCCCAGACCGGGGTTGGTCTGGTGCTGGCGGATCTGGTGGAGATGCTCTCCATGGGCAACCTGCTGCTGATGTTGCTGCTGACCGCCCTGCTGAGTCTGATCCTCGGTATGGGGTTGCCCACCACGGCCAACTACATAGTGGTCTCCAGCCTGCTGGCGCCGGTGGTGGTGACGCTCGGGCAGCAGAACGGGCTGATCGTGCCGCTCATCGCGGTGCACCTGTTCGTGTTCTACTTCGGCATCATGGCCGACGTGACGCCACCGGTGGGGCTCGCCTCGTTCGCGGCGGCGGCCGTCTCCAAGGGCGATCCCATCAAGACCGGCATCACTGCCTTCTACTACAGCCTGCGCACCGCGGCGCTGCCGTTCCTGTTCATCTTCAACACCGACCTGCTGCTGATCGACGTGGACTTTGCCCACGGGGTGCTGATCTTCATGGTGGCCACCGTTGCCATGCTGATCTTCGCCGCTGCCACCCAGGGTCATTTCCTGGTGAAGAGTCGCTGGTACGAAAGTGTGCTGCTGTTGCTGGTGGCCTTCACCCTGTTCCGCCCCGGTTTCTGGATGGACATGGTGCACGATCCCTATCGCGAGACGCCGCCGGCCCAGCTGGCCCAGACCCTGGGCGAGGTGGAGGCGGAGAGCACCCTGCGGCTGCGGATCCAGGGTGAGGATGCGGTGGGCAAGCTGCGTCAGTCGACCGTGCTGCTGGCGGTGCCGGCAGGGGAGGACGGGGCAGCCCGCCTCGCCAGCCTGGGGCTCGCGCTCTATGAGCAGGATGGCAAGACCCTGATCGACAGCGTCACCTTCGGCAGTCCGGCGGCGGCAGCCGGCATGGAGTTTGACCAGGAGATCCTGATGGTCAAGGCGCCCACCGAGCGCTGGCGCAAGGAGCTGATGTGGCTGCCCGGCTTCCTGCTGTTTGCGTTGATCGTCTGGCTGCAACGGCGCCGGGTGGTGCGAGCATAACCAGGGTCAATAAAAACGGCGCCATCATGGCGCCGTTTTCATGCTCCCCGCTGGGGGGCTTATTCTTGCGGATCCTGCTCCTGCAGCAGGTTCAGGGTCTGTTGCTCCACCTGGCTCAGGCCAAGCTGCTCGCAGCTGATGCCAAGATGGCACATCATGATATCCATCACCGGGAGGGATTATTCCTGCGGATCCTGCTCCTGCAGCAGGCTCAGGGTCTGCTGTTCCACCGGACTGAGGCCCAGCTGTTCGCAGGCTTGCTCGAAGCTGATGCCAAGGTGGCACATCATGATATCGATAGCGGGCAGATAGTTTTTCATTGCGTCTTCCATGGTGATCCTCCGGACCCGTCCCTTATGCCCGAACAGGGTGGGCGGGACAATTAGACTTTAGGCGTAGACTGCTCGTTTGCTGAGCGCCTCTGCCACTGGGCGGGGGAATTTGTTACTCTGCTTGTCAGCAAGAAGATGTTGCCGTATGACTGCGAGCAACACGTGAGGAGCAGGGCATGTTATTGAGTTTCTTGATCATCGCATCGGGCTGGTGGCACATTCGTGCGGCCTATGGCTCAGACTCCCGTCAGTTCTACATCAGCAAGCCGTTGACCATGCTGCTCATCATAGCGCTGGCCTTCGGCTATCAGAGCTATGACCACGACGGTTCCCACGCCTGGATCCTGCTCGGTCTCTGCCTGTCGCTGGCCGGCGACGTGCTGCTGATGTTGCCGAGCGACCGCTTCATCCAGGGGCTGGCGGCGTTTTTTGTCGCGCACCTCTGCTACATCGTCGGCTTCGCCCAGGGGCCGCTGGTGCTGAATCTGGTGGATGGCTTGCTGTTGCTGCTGGTAGCCGGCATGGTGTTCGGCCTGCTGTGGGGCAAGCTCGGGGAGATGAAGGTACCCGTGTTCTGTTACATGCTGGTGATCATCGGCATGGCCTGGGTCGCCGCCGGCGCCTGGCATGCCTCCCTCACCGCCGGCAGTGCCGCCGCTCTGGTGGGGGCGCTGATGTTCCTCTTCTCCGACAGCATGCTGGCGCTGGACCGTTTCCGCCGTCCCTTCCCCCATGCCACCGCCTGGGTGATGACCAGCTACTTCGCCGCCCAGTTTCTGATTGCCGCCTCGCTGGCAGGGTGACTGCGTCGGAGTTGTCCCCTCGCCAAGGGGAGTGTGCAGACAAGAAAACGGGCCCTCAGGCCCGTTTTGCTATTTCATTCTCACCGTTTTTCACGCCTCGAGCGGTTCGGCATCCGCTGCCCTGGGGGCGGGTTGCTTGAGCAGCAGCATCAGGCCGCTGGCGAGCAGCAGGAAGATGCCCATCACGAAGAACACCTGGTTGTAGGCCATGATGGCCGCCTCCCGGCTGATGGTGTTCGACAGCATGGCCTGGGCCTGCTGGCGGGCCAGCTCGGGGCCGGAGCCCTGCGCCATCATGGTCTGGGCCAGCTGCAGCAGGTAGCTCTGCCCCTCTATGCTGCTGGCGGCCAGGGTGCTGCTGATCTGGCTGACGTGGATGCGGGTGTCGTTGTCGATCAGGGTGGCGATGATGGCGATGCCGAAGGCGCCGCCCAGGTTGCGCAGCACGTTGAGCAGGGTCGAGGAGGAGGGGATCTCGTCGTGGGTCAGGCTGGCGGTCGCCACCAGGGAGAGCGGCACCATGATGAAGGGCTGGCCCAGCGCCCGCACGATGAGCGACTGGATCAGCTGGGGCCCGGCGTAATCCGCACTCATGTTCATGTTCATGAAGCAGCTGACGGCGAACACCAGAAAACCGAAGCTCACCAGATAGCGCGGATCTATCTTGTGGGTCAGTCTGGGCACCAGCGGCAGTACCAGCAACTGCGGCAGCCCCATCCACATCAGCACCTCACCGATTTCCAGCGCGTTGTAGTTGTGGATCTGGGTCATGTAGAGCGGCAGCACATAGATGGAGCCCATCAGTGCCATGCCGAGCACCAGATAGGCGAAGCAGGCCAGCGCGAAGCGCGGGTTGTGCAGCAGCCGCAGGTTGACCAGCGGATGGCGCCGCAGCAGCTGGCTGATGACGAAAAATACCAGTGCCACCACCGAGATGACGGTGAGCCGCACGATGAAGCTGGAACCGAACCAGTCCTCCCGGTTGCCCTCTTCCAGCACCACTTCCAACAGACCCAGTCCCACCGCCATGGTGACGATGCCGATGAGATCCACCCGCTTGATCACCTCCCAGTCTACCGGCTTCTTGTCCAGCCCGTGGGCCAGCATGGCCATCACCAGCAGTCCTGGCGGCACGTTCATGTAGAAGATGTAGTGCCAGGACATCTGCTCGGTCAGCCAGCCGCCCAGGGTCGGCCCGATGGCAGGGGCGAAGGTGGCGCACAGGCCGAACAACGCCATGCCGGTGGCCCGCTTGTGCAGCGGCAGCAGACTGACGATGAGGGAGAAGGCCATCGGGATCAGCGCCCCGCCGGTGAAGCCCTGCAGCGCCCGAAAGACGATCATGCTGGTGAGGTTCCAGCTGAATGAGCAGAGCACGGAGGCGACGATGAAGGCGCCGGTGGTCCACAGCAGGTAGCGCCGCACGCTCAGCCCCCGGCTCAGCCAGCCGCTCAGCGGGATGGCGATCATCTCCGCCACCAGATAGGAGGTGGAGATCCAGGAGCTTTCGCTCAAGGTGGCCGACAGGGCCCCCTGAATGTCCTTCAGGGAGGCGTTGGTGATCTGGATGTCGAGGATGGCCATGAAGGCGCCAATGAGGCCCCCCATGACCGCGATCCAGTTGCGACGCGGGATGGGTTCCATCAGTGGGCCGCAACCACGGGATCAGGACTGCGGGTGTCGACGATCACCTCGGTGGAGAGGCCTGGCAACAGCTTGCCCGCCAGCGGCCCCGGCTCCGGGATGCGGATCTTGACCGGCACCCGTTGCACGATCTTGGTGAAGTTGCCGGTGGCGTTCTCCGGCGGCAGCAGGGCGAACTTGGCACCGGTGGCGGGGGCCAGGCTGTCGATGATCCCCTCGACCGGCTGATCCGGATAGGCATCCAGGATCACCTCCACCTTCTGGCCGGGCTGCATGTGGAGCAGCTGGGTCTCCTTGAAGTTGGCTTCTACCCACACCTGCTGCAGTGGCACCAGACTGGCCACCTGCATGCCGGACTGGACGTAGAGCCCCGCCCGCAGACTGCGCTTGCCGATGATGCCGTCGGCCGGTGCCCGCAGCTCGGTATAGGCCAGTTCCAGCTTGGCCTGCTCCAGCTGGGCGGCGCTCAATGCCAGCTTGGCCTGGTTCTGCTTGGCCTCGGCATCCAGCACCAGCAGCCGCTCGCGGGCGGCCTGCAGGGCCGCTTTGGCCTCCTGCTCCTGGGCCTGATTGACCTGCAGGCCGGCCCGCACCTCGTCCAGGCTGTCCTGGGAGCTGTAGTGACGTTGGTTGAGCTGGCTGACGCGGCGTACCTGTTGCTGGGCCCGCACCTGTTCGGCATTGGCCGAGCTGACCTTGGCTTCGGCCTGACGAATGAGGCTCAGCTGCTGGGTGCGGGTGGCGGCGAGATTTTCCGCTGTCGCCTGATTGAGGCGCAGGTCGGCTTCGGCCTCGGCCACCTTGGTCTTGTACTCCCGATCGTCGAGGCGGGCGATGAGCTGGCCGGCCTTCACCGGCTGGTTGTCGGTCACCAGCACTTCGCTGATGTAGCCGGACAGCTTGGAACCGATGCCGGTGACCTCGCTCTGCAGGTAGGCGTTGTCGGTGCTCTCGAAATAGCGGCCGTGCAGATACCAGTAACCGGCAAACAGCAGGCCGAGCAGGGCCAGGATCATGGCTGCCAGCAGGGGGATCTTCTTGTGTTGACTCATGTGGGGGATTCCTGAACTTAAGAGAGGCAGGCTAACACTGGCCGACTGTTTCGATTAGTATCCATTTATGAGATATACAGTTTCACTGGTGCAACAATGGATCTGAACGCTGCATTGATTCTAGTGCGGATCGTCGACAAGGGGTCCTTCACGGCGGCCGCCCAGGAGCTGGGCATGACCAAGGCGACGGTGAGCCGGCGCATCGCCGAGCTGGAGCAGCGCCTCGGCGTACGGTTGCTCTACCGCTCCACCCGCCAGCTCACCCTGACCGAGGCCGGCGAGCAGTATTATCTGCGCTGCAGCAAGGCGGTGGACGAGCTGGCCCAGGCCGAGTTGATGGTGAGCGCCAGCCAGCAGGAGGTGACCGGCACCCTCAAGCTGGCGGTCCCCATCGAGGCGGGGCAGCTGGTGGTGGGCAGGCTGGTGGCGGAGTTTTTGCAGGCCTATCCCGGTCTGCAGGTGGAGCTGGAGCTGACCAATCGCATCGTGGATCCCATCAATGAGGGGCTGGATGCGATCGTGCGGATCGGCGACATGAGCGATTCGAACCTGGCGGCGCGGCGGCTGTGGAGCAACGCCCGCCTGATCTGCGCCAGCCCGGCGTACCTAGCGCGCAGCCCCGCCATCACCCATCCCGAGGATCTGGTGCATCATGAGCGGGTGGCGGTGACCAGCGGCTTTCTGGCGTCGCACTGGTGCTTCGAGCGGGATGACAAGGAGGTGCTGGTTGACCCTCCCTCCCGCTTTCGGGTTAATAATATAACCTGTGCCAGAGAGGCGGCGAAGGCCGGGCTGGGGCTCGCCTCCCTGCCTGCCATGCTCTGCCACGAGGAGCTGGCGAGCGGGACCCTGGTGTCCGTGCTGCCCGAGTGGCAGCAGCCCAGAGTGCCGATTTACCTGCTGTTTCCGGAGCGGCGGCTGATGCCGCGAAAATTGCGGGTGTTCATCGACTTCATCGTGGCCAAGGGGGCTGACTACGGCATAGATACCCTGCTGTAGCCGGTCAGAGGCGCTGCCGTGGTCACGGCATCGTAAGTGGATCTGAGGGGGAAGACATGGATCACTGGATCAATCTGTATCGGGCTTCCCATTCGCTGGAGGCCCATGCCCTGAAAGGGGCGCTGGAAGTGGAGGGGGTGCCGGTGCGGCTCAATGGCGAGGCGCTGTCAGGCGCCCTGGGCGAACTGCCGGTGGATCTGCTGCAGGTGACCCTGATGGTGCGCGAACAGGATCGCAGCAAGGCAGGGCGGGTCATCGAACGCTATCAGCAGCGCCAGGGCAACGGCTGGCTGTGTGGTCAATGCGGGGAGGAGAACGGCGCCAACTTCGATGTCTGCTGGCGCTGCCACCACGATCCCCACGAAAATTAATCGCTCGCCCTGCCTCAGCGCAGGGTGAAGTCGATGTCCTCGCCCGCGCTGGCGTCGTGATAGGTCGCCAGATCCAGCTCCCGCTCGCTGCGGGCAATCAACACGGATACCAGAATATCGCCGGAGACGTTGACCGTGGTGCGCGCCATGTCGAGGATCCGGTCGATCCCGGCGATCAGCGCCACCCCTTCCAGCGGCAGTCCCACCGCGGTCAGCGTCAGCGTCAGCAGCATCAGGCCGGTGCCTGGCGTGCCCGCCGTGCCGATGCTGGCCAGGGTCGCGATGCTGATGATGGTCAGGTAATCCACCATGTGCAGATCCACCCCGAAGGCCTGGGCCACGAACAGGGCCGTTACCCCCTGATAGAGTGCGGTGCCGTCCATGTTGATGGTGGCGCCGATGGGCAGCACCTTGGCGGTGATGGCGGGAGAGACCCCGAGCCGGCGCTCGGCGCAGGCCAGGCTGATGGGCAGGGTGCTGTTGCTGGAGCTGCTGGTGAAGGCCACCGCCTGGGCATCGACGATGCTCTTGAAGTAGTGCAGCGGATTGAGGCGGGCCAGCAGGATCAGCAGGCTGCTGTAGACGCCGAGCACGTGCAGCAGACAGCCGAGGTAGACGGCGCCGATCACCTTGAGCAGCGGCAGCAGCAGGCTCATGCCGTACTTGCCGGTCATCCAGGCCATCAGGGCGCAGACGCCGTAAGGGGCCAGCGCCATCACCATCTGGGTCAGCTTGAACATCCCCTCCGCCAGCGAGGTGAAGAACAGGATGGCGGGGCGGCCGCGCCGACCGGTGGCGTTGAGGGCGAGGGCGAGGGCCACCGCGAACACGATCACCTGCAGGATCTTGCCGTCCACCATGGCCTGCACCGGGTTGCGCGGCACCAGGTGGCTCAGCACGCTGGCCAGGGTGGGGGATTCCGCCATGCCGACCCGCTCATAGGGCCCCATGTTGGCGCCCATGCCGGGCTCCAGCAGCCAGCCCATCATCAGGCCGATGCAGATGGCGACGGCGGTGGAGCAGAGGTAGAGGCCGATGGCTTTGCCGGCAATCCGATCGAGGGTCTTGCCCTTGAGCAGCGAGGTGAGGCCGGCGATGACCGAACAGAAGATGAGGGGCACCATCAGCATCTGGATGGTGTTGACGAACAGCACGCCAATGGGCTTGAGCAGCAACGCCTGCTCGCTGAAACCGGCGCCGAGCCCGATCCCTGTCAGCATGCCGAGCAGGGTCTTCAACCAGAGCGGGCGGCGGGTCCAGATCCGCCAGGGCTTGAAAGCCAGTCCATGGAACAGCATGACGCCAATGTCCTTATATTCGGTCTGCGGTGGCAAAAAGGGGCGTTAGTGTAGCCATCCCCTGCTCAGGTTGCCACATTATCGACAAAGCCGCGTCCATCACCAGTACGGACGCAGGGAAATCGGCAATTTGTTGGCCTATATCAAGGTCGTCGACAGTGGGGCAGGATTTAATAGGCATCAAATATGTCTATTCAAGAGGTTTGCAATGACTCAATCGGTACATGGTCACGAAGTGATGGAGATGATGCTGGCGCAAGGCGGTCAGTTTACCCGGGCCAGCCTCAAGCAGGCCATCGACGAGCGCTTCGGTACCGATGCCCGTTTCCACACCTGCAGCGCCAGCGAGATGGATGCCGAGGCGCTGATCGACTTCCTGGCCAAGCGCGGCAAGTTCATCGAATCGGAGCAGGGTTTCCAGACTCACGCCGACAAGATCTGCAACCACGGTTGAGCCCCGCCGGCGAGCGCCCGCCGCGCTCGCCGAATCCCGCCGCCTTTGTTATATTTCGCCCTCTTTCCCCCTCCTTTTGTTGAAGGCTTAGCCTGGGCGTTGTATGGACACTTTCTCCGCTGCCGTCATGTTGTTTCTGATCATGGATCCGCTGGGCAACCTGCCGGTCTTCCTGTCGATCCTGCGTCATATCGATCCCAAGCGGCGCCGCAAGGTGATGATGCGGGAGCTGCTGTTTTCACTGGTGATCATGATGGCCTTCCTGTTCGTCGGCCAGCAGATCCTCAATTTCCTCAACCTGCGGCAGGAGGCGGTCAGCATCGCCGGCGGCATCATCCTGTTCCTCATCGCCATCAAGATGATCTTCCCGAGTGAGGGCGGGGTAACCGGGCTGGCCGCGGGTGAGGAGCCCTTCCTGGTGCCCATGGCCATCCCCATGATTGCCGGCCCCTCGATCCTGGCGTCCTTGCTGCTGCTGGCCAACCAGGAGCCGACCCGGATGGCGGACTGGTCGCTGGCGCTGTTGATGGCTTGGGGCGCCAGCGCGGTGATCCTGATGTTCTACGAGGTATTCAACAAGCTGCTGGGTGAGCGAGGACTCACCGCAGTGGAGCGTCTGATGGGCATGCTGCTGGTGATGATCTCGGTGCAGATGCTGCTCGACGGGGTGCACCACTACCTGGCGGTGACCGGTCAGAACTGATCGGCCGACAGGCCAATAGAAAAGACACGGGGCTCGACGCTCGACGAGCCCCGTTTTTTTGCCTGCGATCCGGCGTGGTGACCGTCAGGGTCTTGCGGCCCTGTGCCGACAATCAGGCCGGTTCGGCAGCAGTGGGCTCCAGCTTGCCCATGATGAGGGTCAGCAGGGTTTCCCGCAGCCAGCGGTGGCCCGGATCCTCCTCGTGACGCTGATGCCAGATCAGCAGGTGGGAGATGCTGTCGAGGGCGATGGGCAGCGGCAGCGGCACCAGCGGATAGACCTGGGTGGCGTGGCGGGCGTAGAGCCGGGAGAGGGTCACTATCATGTCCGAGTGCATGCCCATCCGCAGCGCCGCCTCGAAGGAGGGCACAGTCGCCTCGATGCGGCGATAGAGATCCTGCTCCGCCAGCTTGTGATCCAGCATCCAGCGATCGCGCCCCTCGCAATAGGTCTGCACGTGGGGATAGGCCAGGTAGCGGGTGAGATCCCACTCGGGTTCGTGCAGGGCGGGGTGGTCGTGCTGCACCAGGCAGGTCAGATCGTCGATGGCGAGCAGCCGCTGGCAGATGGCGTTGGGCAAGGTGTCGAGCCGAAAGTCCGAGTTGATGCAGTTCTCCCGCACCGTGAAGGCGATGTCCACCTGGCCCTGGCTCATCTCGGTCAGGCTGTTCTCGGTCCACTCCTCGTAGCGCAGCCGGATGCCGGGGGCCTGTCGTTTCAGCTCGCTCAGGTAGAGCGGGGCGAACAGGGTGAAGGCGCTGTCCATGCTGGCGATGACGAACTCCCGCTCGGTGGTGGTCGGGTCAAAATCCGGCGGCTGGATCAGGTTGTCGAGCGACAGCAAGATGGGCTGCAGTTGCTGCTGCAGGCTGAGGGCGCGAGCAGTGGGTTCCAGCCCGTAGGCCGAGCGCACGAACAGGGGGTCGTCGAAGGTTTCCCGCAGCCGGCCGAGTGCCTTGCTGACGGCAGACTGGCTCAGGTGCAGCCGACGGGCCGCCCGGCTGCCGTTCCGCTCTTCCAGCAATACTTGCAGGATAATCAATAGATTGAGGTCGATACGCCCCAACTGTTCCAGCAACATGATATGAATCCTCTTCAATTCTTAGATGAATTTATACCATTTGTTTTCATATCTAGGCGAATTTATGCTCGAAACGTCTCTCGCCTTCGATGGCGGCTGGTACAGGATGTAGTGGTTGAGGGGACAAGTAGCATCAAGCAATACGGCGACCCTGGGTCGCCGTATTTTTTTGAGTGATTTATTTGCAAACTTGCACCTGTCTTGATTTTGCCCAACAATCTTTGCGCCTTCTTTTGATACAAACAATCGGTATCTATCAGTCAGGAGTATCCCTATGGGACTCGGTGGAATTCATATCTGGCATTTGTTGATCCTGCTCGTGGTGGTCGTCGTGGTGTTTGGCAGCAAACGCCTGGCGAGTGCCGGAGAGGATCTGGGCACCGCCATCAAGGATTTTCGCAAAGCCTTGCGTGACGATGAATCACAGCCGAAATAAGTGGGAGTTGAATGATGTCCGTAGAAGAGAAAGTGGAATTGAACGAGACCTGTGACAGCTGCGGCTGCTTCGCCGAAATTGGTACCATCATCGGTGAGGGTGACGATGTGATGGAGCTGGTGATCGAGGCCGCTGCAGAAGCCGACGCTCGCGCCAAACTGGCCGCCTACGAGGCGCTGGCCAAGCAGGTCACTGCCGAAGCCACAAGCAGCAGCGAACTGAGTCAGAGCGCCAACGGCGTTATCCTGAAAGCCCGCCTGCAATTCACCTGCACCGCCGAAAAACTCATTTTCGAGATGCGTGCCCGCTCTATCTGAGCCTGCTGATGACACGGCAGGCTTGCCTGCCGTGTTGACCCTTCTGCTGTGGGTCCGCGTTCTATAGTTAGTTATCCCACAGACGGTTTTGCCCGACGCGAGTCGGCCAACAGAAGGCGATCTCATCATGGTTCAGCGCTGGCTCTTCGCCATTTTCCCCACCCTTGTTCGCCACCCGTTTGACGGGATCCCGCTCGCTGCGAAGCAACCGCAGGCGCTCTCATCATGAGACGGCGCTGGCTTTGGGGCCTGCTCGCTCTGTGTGCACTGCCGCTGCTGGCGGCGGATCTCAAGCCGCAACGGCTGCCCCAGCCCGGGGATCTCGCCAGCATATTGCAAAAGAAAGAACTCAGGGCCCTGGTGGTCTATGAGCGGGGTTTCTTCTTCTTCGACAAGGGGGCCCAGCACGGCATCCTGGTCAACCAGCTGCAGGGGTTCGAGCGCTGGCTGAATCAGACCTACCTGGCCAAAGAGAAGATCAAACTCAAGATCATCTACATCCCGGTGCGCCAGGACAAGTTGCTGGACTACCTCACCGAAGGGCGGGGCGATCTGGTGGCCGCCAACATGACGGTGACGCCGACCCGGCGCGAACAGGTGACCTTCTCCAACCCGGTGATCGCCCCCATCGAAGAGTGGGTGGTGAGCCAGCACAGCCTGCCGACCTTCAACCGTATCACCCAGCTCTCCGGTCGGCGGGTCTGGGTGCGGGCCAGCTCCAGCTATTACGAGAGCCTGCGCCAGCTCAACTGGCTGTTTCGCGAGTTGGGGCTGCCGCCCATCTATATCGAGACGGTGCCTGAATATCTGCAGGATGGGGATCTGCTGGAGATGGTGGCGGCCGGCATCATACCGCTCACCGTGACCGACAGCTTCAAGGGGCGGATCTGGCTCGGCATGATCAGCGGGCTGCGGGCCCACAAGCTGATCCCGCTGCGGGATAACGGCCGCAGCGCCTGGGCCCTGCGCAACAACAGTCCCGAGCTGCTCAAGGCGGTCAACGACTATCTGGCTGATGCCGGCAAGCGCACCCTTTACAGCGACATGGCTCTGCGCCGTCTGCTGGCGCGCAACGACCAGATGAGCAACATACTGGCGCCGGATCCGCTGGGCAGGCTGTCGACCATCCGCAAGGTGCTGGAGCAGCAGGCCGACAAGTACCGGCTGGACTGGCTGATGCTGGCGGCGCTGGCCTACAAGGAGTCTGGCCTCAATGCCAACATTCGTTCCGAACGGGGGGCGGTGGGGATCATGCAGCTGTTGCCGAGCACCGGCGGCGAGGTGGGCATTCGCGGCGCCCGGCTTGCCAGTCTGGAGGGCAATGTGGAGGCGGCTTGCCGCTATATGCGGCTGATCCTCGACACCTATTTCAATGATCCCAAGCTGGATGTGCTCAACCGCCATCTGTTTGCGCTGGCGGCCTACAATGCCGGCCCGAACCGGGTGCAGGCGCTCAGGGCCAAGGCCGAGGCCGCCGGGCTGGATCCCAATGTCTGGTTCGGCAACGTGGAGCAGCTGGTGGCCAACGAGGTGGGCCAGGGGCCCATCAACTATGTCAGCACCATCTACAAGTACTATGTGGCCTACCGCTTCAGCCTGCCCCAGCTGGAGGGCAAGGCGGCCGCCATCGAGGCGGTGGCCCAGCCCTGACGTCCTGCTAGTGCGGTTGGGCGGGCGGGGCAAAGGGCTGCCAGGCCTGATCCTTATGCTGCAGATACCAGGGGGCCAGCTGGCCGCTCGGCGAGGGATCCGGCTCACTGGCCTGCGGTCTGTAACTGATGGCGGGGCGATCCGTGAGTTCCATGGTAAATTCCTTCATCCTGTTGCTACGAGGCCCTTAGCCAGCGTTATGCCATTTCCTCATGACAGGCGGATGACGCCATGATCCCCGCTAAATTCGCCCTGATAGACCAGCCCGAGCTGGCACTCAAGTTGCGCTGCCAGCTGATCCGCGGCGCCAGAAGCCGGATCCAGGCCCAGTACTACAGCTGGGAGGAGGACAGTAGCGGCAAGCTGTTGCTGGCGGAGCTGCTGCATGCCGCCCGGCGCGGAGTGCGGGTGCAACTGCTTATCGATGACCTCTATGCCGGCGACAACCGTTTCCTGGAGATGGTGGCCCATCAGCCGGGCATCGAGGTGCGCCTGTTCAATCCCTTCTGGTTGCGTGGCTGGCGGCCACTGACCCTGCTGCTGGAAGGGCTGCTCAGCTTTCGCCGCATCAATCATCGCATGCACAACAAGCTGCTGCTGGTGGATGGCAGTCAGGCGGTGATCGGCGGTCGCAACATCGGGGACCGTTACTTCGGGCTCGGTGGGGCGCCCCAGTTCGTCGATCTGGATCTCGCCTGCCGCGGCCCGCTTTGCCAGCAGGCCGAGCAGGGTTTCGATCAATTCTGGCGTAGCCGCTGGAGCCACCCGATCCGCCGTCTGCTGCGGCGCCCGTTGCAGCGGGCCGAGGTGCAGGTGGTGAACGACTTTCTGCTGACGATGAACGAGCCGCAGGTGGCGGCCGTCTATGACCTGCCTGCCAGCCTGTTCGACCCCGAACCCGTCCCCCTGCGCTGGTATGCCGGACAGGCAGAAGTGTGGTTTGATCGACCCGGCAAGGGGCTGGTGTCTCGACCCACCACCGCACGCCTGCTCTGGCGCAAGCTGGCCGACAACCAAGGCACGCTGAGTCTGGTCACCCCTTATCTCATCCTGACCCGGGGGCTGCGCCGCCGGCTCAGGCAGCAGCGGCAGGCGGGGGTGAGCATTGACATCCTGACCAACTCCCTGGCCAGTACGGATGTGCCGCTGGTATACGGCGCCTATCGCCGTCACCGTCCCTGGCTGATACGGCAGGGCATCGCGCTGTCGGAGCTGGAGGGGGAGTCGCTCAGTCTGCACGCCAAGTTGATCCTGGTGGGGGAGGAGGAGGCGCTGCTCGGCAGCTTCAATCTGGATCCGCGCTCTCTGCTGCTCAACACCGAGCTGGTGCTGCATCTGGCTTGTCCCGCATTGTGTGCCGAGTTGCAGCAGTGGCTGGCGACCTGGCAGCAACGCTCTTCCCACTCGGTGGTGGCCCCGCCCTCCACCCTGCGCCGCCTGCTGGCCAGGGTCAGTGACTGGCTACCGCTGCAGCGCTGGTTGTGAGCGGGCCGAGCGTGTGCGAGATCTCGCAAAGCCTTGTGCGCCTTCGAGGATAACGTTTGCCATCCTATGGCGATGAACTGGTTTATCGTATTGTTTTTAATCGGATTGTTTTCTGACTGAAGTTCCATGAAGGGTGGCTACTTGCATACATGGGCGCATAAAACGGTTTTTTATTTTATTTATCTGCGTAATATTTCAACTGCAAGGACAACACGGTGGCTTGCCGCCGTGCGGAAGAGGGTCGTGAAGGGAACTGGCCGACTGGATTGCTCCAGCAGGCACCTGCTTCAGATGGGTAGCGGAAACTCAGGAAACAGGAGCAGAGCCCGGGAGGACCGGATTCCAATATGGAACATGCTATTTGCGAGGGGGTGACATGCGAGTGTCACCCCATTTTTTATGGCTGGCTGCTCCGCGCCCAGAAAAAGACCGCCGATTGGCGGTCTTTTTCTTTGTTCAGCCCGACATTCCAGGGTCAGGCGATGCCTGCCAGCAGTCGGCTCCAGTTGCGTTTGGCGGCGATGAAGGCATCGTGCAGGTTGCGATACTCCAGCTGCAGCTTCAGTTGGTCGTAGCGGGCCAGCGCCTTGCGCTTGCGCTGCTCCAGCAGGCGTTTGCGGCTGGCGTAGTAGTGCTGCAACTGCTGGTTCAGCTTGTCGTACTCCTCCTGCAGCAGGGCCTGCCACAGCTCCCTGTCATCCTGCTTGCGCAGCTTGGCCTGGGCCCGTTTCAGCTGCATCTCCAGCCTGGCCTGTTCGATCCGCTCTTCCGGACAGGCGCGCAGATCCCGGGTCAGCCCGCACCAGGAGGCGCTGCGGATCAGCCACTTGGTGGGATCGAACTGCCACCAGTGGATGCCGTTGCGATAGTCGTTCTCGAACAGGTGGTGGAAGTTGTGGTAACCCTCGCCGAAGGTGAAGAAGGCCAGTATGCCGTTGTCCCGTGCGCTGTTGCGGTCGGTGAAGGGCTGGCTGCCCCAGATGTGGGCCAGCGAGTTGATGAAGAAGGTGGTGTGATGAGTCATCACCATGCGCAGCACCCCGGCCAGCAGCAACATACCGAGCAGATCGCCGTGGACGAGCCCCAGCAGCAGCGGGATGCCGATGTTGGTAGCCAGGGTCAGCGCCAGATAGTGCTTGTGCTGAAAAACGACGATGGGGTTGTTCTGCAGATCCCGCACATTGCTGTAGTCGTGATAGGTGTCGCCCTGGTATTCACGCAGCATCCAGCCGATGTGGGAGTACCAGAAACCGCGTCCCGCACTGTAGGGATCCTGCTGGTTGTCATCCACGTGGCGATGGTGGCGACGATGGTCGGAAGACCAGTGCAGGGCCGAGTTTTGCAGGGCGAGGGCACCGCCGATGGCGAAGATCCACTGCAGGATCGGGTGTGCCTTGTAGGCCTTGTGGGACCAGAGCCGGTGGTAGCCGGCGGTGATGGAGATGCCGCAATAGCAGAACAGCAGCAGGAAGCTGCCCCACTGCCAGAGGTCATAGCCATGGGTCATGCCGTACCAGGGCACGGCGATCAGTGCAGTCAGCCCGGAGAGGGCAAACAGCAGGGTGTTGGTCATGATGATCGGGGGGCGTTCCATCTCACTCGGTTCCTTTCAGCGAACAGCTGTGCGCCATTCTCCATGCAGCCAGAATTCGGGTCAATGGTAAAAAAGTAGGAGACAAACCTGATCCTGGCGCAGCCTTCGGGTTATCATTTGGCCTCGATAACCTGAAGGTGACTGTTTTCGTGGGTATTCGCGCGCAACAAAAAGAAAAAACCCGGCGTACTCTGATCGAGGCGGCGTTCAGCCAACTGTGCGCCAACCGCAGTTTTTCCAACCTCAGCCTGCGGGAAGTGGCACGGGAGGCCGGCATCGCGCCCACTTCCTTCTATCGTCACTTTCGCGACATGGAGGAGCTGGGACTGACCCTGGTGGATGAAGGCGGCCTGACCCTGCGCCAGCTGATGCGCCAGGCGCGCCAGCGCATCGCCGGGGGCGGCAGCGTCATCAGCACCTCGGTGCAGACCTTCATGGAGTTCGTCGAGAACAATCCGAACATCTTCCGGCTGCTGCTGCGCGAGCGTTCCGGCACCTCGGCGGCATTCCGGCAGGCGGTAGCGCGGGAGATCCAGCACTTCATCGCCGAGCTGACTGATTACCTCGAGGCCACCACGGGGGCACCGCGGGAAGAGGCCTACATCCAGGCTGAAGCCATGGTGACCATCGTCTTCAGCGCCGGAGCCGATGCCCTCGACATGACCAGCGAGGAGTGCCGGGCCCTGTCCGATCGCACCATCCGTCAGCTGCGCATGATCGCCATGGGCGCCGAGGTCCAGAACCAGAAGCGCCGTGAACCTCTCTCTTAAGTCAAAGGATGGACAGCTCCATGCATGATCAGAACCCGATCCCGAAGAAACCCCTGCTGCTGGCCCTGCTCATCGGCATCTGTGGTGATGCCTCTCTGACGGTCTTGTCGGAGTCGGTGGTGCCCTTCTCCTTCTTCCCGATGATCGCCCTGGTGCTGGCTGCCTATCAGCTCTACCAGCACTATCGTCATGTCTCGCTGGAGGGCAACACTCCCGTTTGCATGTTGCTCTGCTTCTTCATCGGCGTGTTCGGCCACTCGGCGCTGGTCAAGGTGCAGTACCCCGAGCTTGGCAGCAACTTCTTCTCGCTCATCATGATGTTGCTGCTGCTGGCCGTGCTCTCCATCAAGCTCGGCATCAGCGTGGGGAAAAAAGAGAAGGAGTGACCAGCACTCCTTCCAGAACCACCATGACAGAGCCGGGATCACCCGGCTTTGTTGTCTGTGCCGCGCTGTTTGGCATCGACGATGGCCTGCAGCCTGGCGCGGATCTCCACCATGCCGAACACCCCGAACACCAGCACCTGGGTGAACTCGAGCCGGCTCACCGCGAAGTAGGGCTTGCAGGCCGCCTTGACCATGCTGGCCTGCACCCAGTGCATCAGGGCCACGATCACGCCGCACACCGGCAGAAAGCCGTTGAGCTTGCCCGGCAGCGGGGCGATCAGGCTGACCAGCACGCCGAACCAGAAGAACAGGATGAGGCCCATCGCCAACAGATTAAACACCCGCTTCATCGTTTACCTCCCGCAGATAGAGTTGATAGCAGACTTGGATTTGATCGACCTGCTTGTCCTTGAGCCGTTGTCCAAATTGACGGGGAGGGGCACCGCGCCCATCTCCCCTTTAAACAGCAGCGTCATGCTTGGTGTCTCGCAGATAGAGCTGATAGCAGACCTGATTTGATCGGTCTGCTTGTCCTTGAGCCGTTGTCCAAATTGACGGGGAGGGGCACCGCGCCCATCTCCCCCTTTAAACTGCAGCGTCATGCTTGGTGTCTCGCAGATAGAGCTGATAGCAGACCTGGCCTGCCTGTTTGTCCTTGAGTAGTTGCCAGCTGGCCGGCAGCGGCAGATCGGCCATCTCCTTCTCCCGCTCCAGATAGATGAGGGCGTCCGGCGCCAGCCAGCCGCGCTGCTCCAGCAGCTCGCACACCTGAGGCAGCAGTTCGCGGCGAAAGGGGGGATCCAGAAACACCAGATCGAACGGCGTGGCCGGCCCCTGCAGCCAGCTGACGGCATCGGACTGGATCACCTGGCCCTGGTTGCTGCCGAGGGTGGTCAGGTTCTTCTTGATCTGGTCGGCGGCGCCCTTGTCCATCTCGATCAGGGTGACCTGTTCGGCATAGCGCGACAGCGCCTCCAGCCCCAGGCCGCCGCTGCCGGCGAACAGATCCAGACAGCGGGTGCCACGGACATGCGGAGCCAGCCAGTTGAAGATGGTCTCCTTGACGCGATCCGTGGTGGGTCTGAGTCCTTCCACATCCCTGACCGGCAGTTTGCGGCCTCGCCACTGGCCGCTGATGATTCTTACAAAGCCCGATTTCCCCTGCGGGGCAGGGCTCTTGCTCGGGCCGTTACGGCTGGATTTCACTCTGGGCATCGCGTTTCGTCGTCAGAAAATAAAGTGGTAGTATAAGGCGGTTCATTTTTATGCCGACCCGCCGAGGGACGGCTATCTTAGCAGTCAGCCTTTGATGTGAGTATTTTTAGATGGCAAAAGGTTTGTTTTCCTGGCTGGGTTTCGGCCGCAAGAAAGAAGAGGCTGAGGCTGTCCAACCACAGACACCGCAAGCCACCCCGATTACCGCTGAGCCCGAGGTGGCTGCTGCCCCTGCTCCCGTTTCCGATCCTACGCCTGCCGTGGCGGCTGAAGTGCCCGCCAGCGCACAGAATTCCGTTTTGCACGACGATTGCTGCCCGCAAACCGAGCTGGACGACCATGGTCCGCTGGTGGTGGAGGAGTGTGCCTCCGATCTGGAGCCGGTGATCGTCAATGAAGCCCTGCTGGCCGAAGAGGAGCGTGCCGCTGCGGAAGCGCAGGCTCAAGAGACTGCCCGTGTTGCTGCCGAGCTCAAGGCAGCCGAAGAAGCTCGTCTTGCTGCTGAGGCCCGTGCCGCAGAAGAGGCTCGCATTGCCGCTGAGGCCCGCACCGCAGAAGAAGCCCGCATTGCTGCCGAAGCCCGCGCCGTGGAAGACGCGCGTGTTGCCGCCGAGGCCCGTGCCGCAGAAGAAGCGCGTATTGCCGCCGAGGCCCGCGCCGCAGAAGAGGCGCGTCTTGCTGCCGAAGCCCGCGCCGCAGAAGAAGCCCGCATTGCTGCCGAAGCCCGCGCCGTGGAAGAGGCTCGCATTGCTGCTGAAGCCCGTGCCGCAGAAGAGGCTCGCATTGCTGCCGAAGCCCGCGCCGCGGAAGAGGCGCGTATTGCTGCTGAAGCTCAGGCTGCGGAAGAGGCGCGTATTGCCGCCGAAGCGCAGGCTGCCGAGGAAGCCCGTCTCGCCAAAGAGGCTCAGCGAGCGGAAGATCTGCGCCTGGTCGCCGAGATGGAGGCTGAGGCCGCTGCCCTGGCCGCCCTGCCGCTGGCCGCCAAGGTGGATGACGACACCCAGGAGAAGCCGCAGCGGGAGGGCTTCTTCGCCCGCCTCAAGCGCAGTCTGGTGCGCACCCGAGAGAATATTGGCTCCGGTTTCTTCGGCCTGTTCCGTGGCAAGAAGATCGACGACGAGCTGTTTGAAGAGCTGGAGACCCAGCTGCTGACCGCCGATCTCGGTGTCGATACCACCAGCCGCATCATCGAGGGGCTGGTGCAGCACGCGGATCGCAAGCAGCTCAAGGATGCCGAGGCGCTCTACGGCCTGCTCAAGCAGGACATGGGCGAGATGCTGGCCAAGGTCGAGCAGCCACTGGTGATCGACACCAGCAAGAAGCCTTACGTGATCCTGATGGTGGGCGTGAACGGTGTCGGCAAGACCACCACCATCGGCAAGCTGGCCAAGCAGTTCCAGGCCGAAGGCAAGAGCGTCATGCTGGCCGCCGGCGATACCTTCCGTGCCGCCGCCGTCGAGCAGCTGCAGGTGTGGGGCCAGCGCAACAACATTCCGGTGATTGCCCAGCACACCGGCGCGGATTCTGCCTCCGTCATTTATGACGCCATCGAGGCTGCCCGCTCCCGCGGCGCCGACGTATTGATCGCCGACACCGCCGGCCGCCTGCAGAACAAGAGCAACCTGATGGAAGAGCTCAAGAAGGTGGTGCGGGTGATGAAGAAGCTGGACGATGCGGCGCCCCACGAGATCATGCTGACTCTGGATGCAGGCACCGGCCAGAACGCTCTGAGCCAGGCCAAGCTGTTCAGCGAGGCGGTGGGCCTGACCGGCATCACCCTCACCAAGCTGGACGGCACCGCCAAGGGCGGCGTCATCTTCGCGGTGGCCGACAAGTTCCAGATCCCGATCCGCTACATCGGGGTGGGCGAGGGGATCGACGATCTGCGTCCGTTCGTCGCCAACGACTTCATCGAGGCGCTTTTCAGTCGCGAGGAGTGATCTCCTTCGCGATGAGCAAGCTCGGGCGCCGCGAGTCGTGCGCCCCCAGCCCCGACCCTGGTCGGGGTTGGTCACTGTCAGGGAACCGTTATGATCCGTTTTGACAAGGTCAGCAAGGTCTACAGCGGCGGCCATCAGGCGCTGCAGAAGGTCAGTTTTCACCTGCGCAAGGGGGAGATGGCCTTCCTGACCGGGCACTCGGGTGCAGGCAAGAGTACCCTCCTCAAGCTCATCAGCGTGATGGAACGGCCGACCGATGGCCGTGTTTTCTTTCATGGCGACGACGTCAGCCATATCAAGCGGGGGGAGATCCCCTACGTGCGCCGCCAGATCGGCATGATCTTCCAGGATCACCGGTTGCTGATGGACCGCACCGTGTTCGACAACGTGGCGCTGCCGCTGGTGATCGACGGTTACAGCCATGCAGACATCAACAAACGGGTGGCGGCGGCGCTCGACAAGGTCGGGCTGCTCGGCAAGGAACGCTACCAGCCGCGCATGCTCTCCGGCGGGGAACAGCAGCGGGTCGGCATCGCCCGCGCCATCGTCAACAAGCCGCCGCTGCTGCTGGCGGATGAGCCGACCGGCAACCTGGATCCCCAGCTCTCCATGGACATCATGCGACTGTTCGAAGAGTTCAACCGCTTCGGCGTCTCCGTGCTGATTGCCACCCACGATCTGGGGCTGATCGCCCGCATGCGCTATCGCACCCTGACCCTCAAGGCGGGTCGCATGTATTCGGCAGGGGAGGAGCTCTGATGGCTATCGTTCGCCATAAACAGCCACCGCTACGGCGCTTCATGATGTACTGGGTCGACCACGCCCGGCAGGCTTTTTCCAGCCTGGGGGAGCTGTGGCGCAACCCGCTCGCCTCGCTGATGACGCTGGCGGTGCTGGGGGTCAGCCTGGCGCTGCCCTCCTGTTTCCACGTGCTGCTGAAAAACGCCGAGGTGGTGGAGGGCAGCTGGCAGACCAGCTCCCAGATCTCCCTCTATCTGCGCAAGGATCTGCCCGAGCAGAACATCCTCGACATGAAGCAGCGGATCCTGCTCTACCCGGAGGTGGAGTCGGTCACCTACATGAGCCGGGATGAGGCGCTCAAGGAGTTTCGCGAGATCTCCGGGTTTGGCGATGCGCTCGACTACCTCGACAGCAACCCGCTGCCGCCGGTGCTGAGCGTGATCCCGGATCCGCGCTGGCAGAACCCGGAAGGGGCGGCCGAGCTGCTCAACAAGCTCAACAACGAAGACGGAGTGGAACAGGGCAAGCTGGATCTGCAGTGGCTGACCCGGCTGCAGGGGATCATGAACCTGCTGCGCCATACCATCACCGGCATCGCCGTGCTGCTGCTCTCCGCCGTGCTGCTGATCGTCGGCAACACGCTCAGGCTGAATATTCTCAACCAGCGCTCCGAGATCGAAGTGCTCAAGCTGGTGGGGGCGACCGATGCCTTCATCCATCGCCCCTTCCTTTATACCGGCATCTGGTTCGGGGTCATCGGCGGCATGCTGGCCTGGTGGTTGACCGAGGTGATGGTGATCTGGAGCGAGGGGGTGGTGAAGGAGCTGGCTGGCCTCTACAACAGCAACTTCCGGCTGGTGGGGATGGGGGCGGTGGACGGGATCAACCTGATCCTGCTGGGCGCCTTGCTGGGGCTGATTGCCTCCTGGTTTTCGGTCCATCGTCACATTCGCGACATCGAACCGTCCTGATTAATTTATCAGCGTTTTAAAGCGCTGGATTTTGCGACCTGGATCAAGTAAAAGAGTGGCCGTTTCTGGCACGGCCGCCGTTCTGGGAGTAATCTGAACATTGCCGATCTTCGGGATCTTCTCTGGATCCTGTGAACCTTCTGATTTATAAGCAGTCTACAAATGCTGAAGAATTTATACGGGTGTGGCCCCTATGCCTTGCTCGTCTGACTTGGCAAGCATGTGAAGGTTGCGAGCTCCGCAACAATGGACTTAGCATGCTACTTTTCGGGGGTCCTTTATTGTGACCCCCTTTTTTTGACTGTTCATTCATGATTCATCCTGCCGGCCTAAGATAACCCCGGTTCAAACATGTTCAGCATGTTTGATGCAGGCCGCAGAATGGCGTCCGGTCAGTAGACAGGCCCTCTCAGGGTGTTAGACTGATTCGATTGAAAAGTAAGAGGTAGAACATGGGAACTTCATTGCAGCGCACTATGGCTCTGATTCCGCAAGGTAGTCTGGAAGGCTATATCCAGGCAGTAAACTCGATTCCGGTGCTGAGCGCAGAGGAAGAGCGTGAACTGGCTGAGCGTTTGCAGCAGGGTGGCGATCTCGAGGCTGCCCGTCAGCTCGTTATGTCGCACCTGCGCTTTGTCGTTCATGTCGCCAAGAGTTATGCCGGCTACGGTCTGCCCCAGGCCGACCTGGTGCAGGAAGGCAACATCGGCCTGATGAAGGCGGTCAAGCGCTTCGACCCGAGTGTCGGCGTGCGCCTGGTCTCCTTTGCCGTGCACTGGATCAAGGCCGAAATTCACGAATACGTTCTGCGCAACTGGCGCATGGTCAAGGTGGCGACCACCAAGGCCCAGCGCAAGCTGTTCTTCAATCTGCGCAAATCCAAGAAACGTCTGGGCTGGCTGAACCACGAAGAGGTGCAGGCCGTGGCTGCCGACCTCGGCGTCTCCGCCGCCGACGTCACCGAGATGGAGGCGCGCATGAGCAACTACGATCAGGCGTTCGATCTGGTCGGCGATGACGAAGAAGAGGGTGGTTTCGCACCGGTCCACTATCTGGAGGACAAATCCTCCGATCTGGCGGCTACCATCGAGAACGACAACTGGGACGATCACGCGACCCGTCGCCTGAGCTCGGCCCTGGCTACCCTGGACGAGCGCAGCCAGCACATCATCCGTGCCCGCTGGCTCGACGATGACAGCAAGACCACCCTGCAGGAGCTGGCCGATACGTACGGCGTCTCCGCCGAGCGGGTGCGTCAGCTTGAGAAAAACGCCCTCAAGAAGCTGAAGGATGCGATGGAAGCATAAGCCTGTGCGCCGAGCGGGTTCGTCAACTTGAGAAAAATGCGCTCAAGAAGCTGAAAGATGCCATGGAAGCCTGATGCTTCCTCCCATAAAAACAGGGCCTGATGGCCCTGTTTTTGTTTGACGGGGATCTGGTCGGCCTTGCCTTGGTTACCCTTGTGTATGGTATGTTGCCGCCACTGCCACAGTAGGGAGAGCAGATAGTGAAACTCTTGAACGACTTGTTTACCAACAACCGCGAGTGGGCGGAACGGATCAAGGCCGAGGATCCCGAATTCTTTGCTACCCTCTCCGCCCAGCAGGCCCCCGAATACCTCTGGATCGGCTGCTCCGACAGCCGGGTACCCGCCAACCAGCTGATGGGGCTGCTGCCGGGGGACGTGTTCGTCCACCGCAACGTCGCCAACCTGGTGGTACACACCGACTTCAACTGCCTCTCGGTGCTGCAATACGCGGTCGAGGTACTCAAGGTGAAGCACATCATCGTCTGCGGCCACTACGGCTGCGGCGGCGTCAAGGCGGCGATGCAGAACCAGGAGCTGGGGCTCATCGACAACTGGCTGCGCAACATCAAGGATGTCTACTTCAAGTATCGCGAGCAGCTGGATGCTATCGAGGATGAGCACGAGCGCTTCGACTACCTGTGCGAGCTGAACGTGGCCGAGCAGGTGGCCAACGTCTGCCACACCACCATTATCCAGAACGCCTGGCGCAAGGGCCAGGAGCTGGCGGTACACGGCTGGATTTACGGCATCAAGGACGGTCTGCTGCACGATCTCGATCTCTGCATCAGCGGGCCCGAGCAGATCCCGGACGTCTATCGCGCCTGGCCGGACATGCGTCCGCCCCACCGCCGTCGCTGAGGAGCATCCCGTTGGCACCGGCCCTCTATCTGCAGATCAAGCAGCACATCCTGGACGGGATCCGCGAACGCCACTATCAGGCGGGCGACCGGATCCCGACCGAGGCCGCCCTGTGCGAGCAGTTTGCCGTGAGCCGGATGACGGTCAACAAGGCGCTGCGCGAACTGGTGGCCGAGGGCTGGCTGGTGCGTACCGCCGGCTCCGGCAGCTTCGTGGCGGACAGGCGCACCGAGTCGCCGCTGCTGGCCATTCGCAACATCGCCGACGAGATCGCCGAGCGGGGCAGCGAGTACAGCGGCCGGGTGATCCGGCTGCAGCGTCAGGTCGCCGACGAGAAGGTGGCGGTGCAGCTGGGCCTGCGGGTCGGCGCCCCCATCTTCCACAGTCTCATCGTGCATCAGGCCGATGGCGAGCCGCTGCAGCTGGAAGAGCGCTTCGTCGATGCCGAGCGGCTGCCACAGTACGGCGAGCAGGACTTTGCCAGCCAGACCCCCAACCGTTATCTGATGGAGGTCTGCCCCCTCTCCGAGATGGAGCACGTGGTGGAGGCGGTGCTGCCGAGCGCTGGCGAGGCCGGCTTGTTGCAGGTGCGGGTCGACACCCCCTGCCTGCTGCTGCATCGGCGTACCTGGTCCGACGGTTATCTGGTCTCCTATGCCCGTTTGCTGTCGCCTGGCTCCCGTTACAAGTTGAGCTCCAAGACCAGCCTCAGTTAATTGTATATACATATTGTTTTTGACAAAGCCCGCCTCTGGCGGGCTTTTTTGTGTTTAAGCTCTAATGAACACGCTGTTATTAAGATGTGAACTTGATCCTTTCTTTCCCGTCAGAGATCGGATATAAGTTAATGTATATACATTTAGAGGTCGGTATGAACAAGGAACTGTTGAACTGCGAGCGGGTCTGGCTCAACGTGACACCCGCCACCCTGCGCTCCGATCTGGCCGACTACGGTCTGCTGGAGCCCCATGCCCTCGGCGTTCACGAGGGGCGGATCCACGCCCTGGTGCCGATGCAGGATCTCAAGGGCCCCTATCCCGCCCATTGGCAGGACATGAAGGGCAAGCTGGTCACCCCCGGCCTCATCGATTGCCACACCCACCTCATCTTCGCCGGCAGCCGTGCCGAAGAGTTCGAACTGCGCCAGAAGGGCGTGCCCTATGCAGAGATCGCCCGCAAGGGCGGCGGCATCATCAGCACGGTGCGCGCCACCCGTGCCGCCAGCGAGGAGCAGCTGTTTGAGCTGGCGCTACCGAGGGTGAAATCCCTGATCCGCGAAGGGGTCACCACGGTGGAGATCAAGTCGGGTTACGGCCTCACTCTGGAAGACGAGCTCAAGATGCTGCGGGTCGCCCGCCGACTGGGGGAGGCGCTGCCGATCCGGGTCAAGACCACCCTGCTGGCGGCTCATGCGGTGCCGCCGGAGTATCGCGACGATCCCGACTCCTGGGTCGAGACCATCTGTCAGGAGATCATCCCGGCCGCCGCCGAGGCGGGCCTGGCCGATGCGGTGGACGTCTTCTGTGAACACATCGGCTTCTCGCTGGCCCAGACCGAACAGGTCTATCTGGCGGCAGATCAATACGGTATGGCGGTGAAAGGGCACATGGATCAGCTCTCCAACCTGGGCGGCAGCACGCTGGCCGCCAACTTCGGCGCCCTCTCGGTGGATCACCTGGAGTACCTGGATCCGGAAGGGATCCAGGCGCTGGCCCATCGCGGCGTGGTGGCCACCCTGCTGCCCACCGCCTTCTACTTCCTCAAGGAGACCAAGCTGCCTCCGGTCGCCGCGCTGCGCAAGGCGGGGGTGCCGATGGCGGTCTCCTCCGACATCAACCCGGGTACGGCCCCGATTGTGTCGCTGCGGATGGCCATGAACATGGCTTGCACCCTGTTCGGCCTGACCCCGGTGGAGGCCATGGCCGGGGTGACCCGCCACGCCGCCCGGGCGCTTGGCGAGCAGGAGCAGCTGGGACAGCTCAGGGTCGGCATGCTGGCGGACTTTCTGGTCTGGAACTGCGGCCATCCGGCCGAGCTCAGCTACCTCATCGGCGTCGATCAGCTGGTGAGCCGGGTGGTCAACGGCGAGGAGACGCTCCATGGATAAGTTCAACCCGGTCGACATGTCGGTCTGGCAGGGGCGCCAAGATCCGGAAGATGGCGAGCTGGCCCTGCGCTGGCACGACAAGGTGCAACCCTGGCCACAAGCCGGCCGCGCCGCCCCGGGCGTAGCCCTGGTGGGTTTTGCCTGTGACGAAGGGGTGCGCCGCAACAAGGGGCGAGTCGGGGCCGCCGGTGCGCCGCTGGCGGTGCGCAAGCTGCTGGCCAACAGCGCCTGGCATCTGGGTCGGCCCGTCTATGACTGCGGTGACGTGAACTGCGAGGATGGCGATCTCGATGCCGCCCACGGCCGTCTGGCCGAACGGGTGGCCCGCTTGCTGGACGAGGGGCACTTCCCGCTGGTGCTGGGGGGCGGTCACGAGGTGGCCTTCGGCAGCTGGAGCGGCCTCAACCGTCACCTTCTGCAACAGAACGCTGGCCGTGGCCGGGTCGGCATCATCAACTTCGACGCCCACTTCGACCTGCGCATGAAGCTGGAGCAGGCGAGTTCCGGCACCCCCTTCTTCCAGATTGCCGAGCAGTGCGCCGTCCAGGGTACGCCGTTTACCTACGCCTGCCTCGGGGTGGCCGAGACTGCCAATACCCGGGCGCTGTTCGCGCGCGCCGAGGCGCTGGGGGTGTGGCACGAGCTGGACGAGGCGATGACGCCGGCCGAGCTGCCGGTCTTGTTAAGCGGGCTGGATGCCTTTATCGCCCGCTGCGATCACCTCTATCTGACCATCGATCTCGACGTGCTGCCGGCGGCCGTGATGCCGGGAGTGAGCGCCCCCGCCGCCCGTGGCGTGGAGCTGGCGGTCATCGAGCCTTTGATCGCCCATATCCGGGCCAGCGGCAAGCTGCGGCTCGCCGATCTGGCCGAATACAACCCGAGTCTGGATCAGGACAACCGCAGTGCCCGCGTGGCTGCGCGGCTGGTCCATCAGTTAACCAAGTAGCGGTCTGCCACCGGCCGGCCGCCACCCTGCTGCATCGATAAACAAGGAGTGTATATGTCTGAGCAACACCAGGATCCCCGTCATGATCCCAATCGCGTGATCCGCGCCCCGCGCGGCACCACGCTGACCGCCAAGAGCTGGCTCACCGAAGCGCCGCTGCGGATGCTGATGAACAACCTGGATCCCGAGGTGGCCGAGCATCCCCAGTCGCTGGTGGTGTATGGCGGCATCGGCCGCGCCGCCCGCAACTGGGCCTGCTTCGACAAGATCGTCGAGGTGCTGACCCGGCTCGAGGAGGATCAGACTCTGCTGGTGCAATCCGGCAAGCCGGTCGGGGTGTTCCAGACCCACAAGGACGCACCGCGAGTGCTGATCGCCAACTCCAACCTGGTGCCGCACTGGGCCAACTGGGAGCACTTCAACGAGCTCGATAAGAAGGGCCTGATGATGTACGGCCAGATGACCGCCGGTTCCTGGATCTACATAGGTACTCAGGGGATCGTGCAGGGCACCTACGAGACCTTCTTCGCGGTGGCCAACCAGCACTTCAACGGCGAACCCAAGGGGCGCTGGATCCTGACCGGCGGGCTCGGCGGCATGGGCGGCGCCCAGCCGCTGGCGGCCACCATGGCCGGCTTCTCGATGATCGCGGTGGAGTGCGACGAGACCCGCATCGATTTTCGTCTGCGTACCCGCTACGTGGACAAGAAGGCCCACAGCCTGGATGAGGCGCTGGCCATGATCGAAGAGGCCAGGCAGAGCGGTAGCGCCGTCTCCGTCGGTCTGCTCGGCAACGCCGCCGACGTGTTCGCCGAGCTGGTGGCCCGTGGCATCACCCCGGACGTGGTGACCGATCAGACCTCGGCCCACGACCCGGTACACGGCTACCTGCCGCAGGGCTGGAGCGTGGCCCAGTGGCGAGCGCTGCAAAAATCCGCCCCCCAGGAGGTGAACGTCGCCGCCCGCCACTCCATGGCCCGTCAGGTGGAGGCGATGCTGACCCTGCAAGCCCGCGGTGCCGCCACCCTGGATTACGGCAACAACATCCGCCAGATGGCGCTGGAGGAGGGGGTGAAAAACGCCTTCGACTTCCCCGGCTTCGTCCCGGCCTATATCCGCCCGCTGTTCTGCGAGGGCATTGGCCCGTTCCGCTGGGTGGCGCTCTCCGGCGATCCGGAAGATATCTACAAGACCGACCAGAAGGTGAAGGAGTTGATCCCCGATGATCCTCACCTGCACAACTGGCTCGACATGGCTCGCGAGCGCATCGCCTTCCAGGGCCTGCCGGCGCGGATCTGCTGGGTCGGGGTCAAGGATCGGGTACGCCTCGGCCTGGCCTTCAACGAGATGGTCAAGAATGGCGAGCTGAAAGCCCCCGTCGTCATCGGCCGCGATCACCTGGATTCCGGCTCGGTGGCGAGCCCGAACCGCGAGACCGAGTCGATGATGGATGGCTCCGATGCCGTCTCCGACTGGCCGCTGCTCAACGCCCTGCTCAACACGGCCGGCGGCGCGACCTGGGTCTCTCTGCACCACGGCGGCGGGGTCGGCATGGGCTTCTCCCAGCACTCCGGCGTGGTGATCGTCTGTGATGGCTCCGATGACGCCGCCAAGCGGGTCGGTCGGGTGCTGCGCAACGACCCGGCCACCGGGGTGATGCGCCATGCGGATGCGGGCTACGAGATTGCCATCAACTGCGCCCACGAGGCGAAACTGGATCTGCCGATGATTGACGGCGCCAACGGTGTCAAAGGAAAGGTGTAACACCATGTTTGAATTGACTATTACCCCGGGCGAGCTGGATCTTGCCACCCTGCGCCGCGTTAGCCGCGAGCCGGTACACGTTTCACTGGATCCCGCCGCCCTGGCGGGGATCCACGCCTCCGCCGCCGTGGTCACCAAGGTGATCGAGCAAAACCGGGTGGTGTACGGCATCAACACCGGCTTTGGCTTGCTGGCCAACACCCGCATTCCGGTGGAGCAGCTGGACGAGCTGCAGCGCTCCATCGTGCTCTCTCATGCGGCAGGGATTGGCGAGTACATGGATGACGCCACCGTACGGCTGATGATGGTGCTCAAGCTCAACTCGCTGGCGCGCGGCTTCTCCGGCATCCGGCTGGTGGTGCTGGAGGCCCTGATGCAGCTGATCAACGCCGAAGTCTACCCGGTGGTGCCGAAGAAGGGCTCTGTCGGCGCCTCCGGCGATCTGGCGCCGCTGGCCCACATGAGCTGCCTGCTGATCGGGGAGGGCAAGGCCCGCCACGCTGGCGAGCTGATCGACGCCGCCACGGCGCTGAAGATTGCCGGGCTGGAGCCCATCGCGCTGGCACCGAAAGAGGGGCTGGCCCTGCTCAACGGCACCCAGGCGAGCACCGCCTTCGCGCTGGAAGGCTTGTTCCATGCTGAGGATCTCTACGCCGGCGCCATCACCATCGGTGCCATGAGCGTGGAGGCGGCCCTTGGCAGCCGCCGGCCGTTCGATGCCCGCATCCATGCGGTGCGTGGTCAGCGTGGCCAGATCGACGCGGCCGCCTGCTACCGTCACCTGCTGGTGGATGGCAGCGAGATCGGCATGTCCCATCATAACTGCGAGAAGGTGCAGGATCCCTATTCCCTGCGCTGCCAACCGCAGGTGATGGGTGCCTGCCTGACCCAGATCCGCCAGGCGGCCGAGGTGTTGGTGTGCGAGGCCAACGCGGTCTCCGACAACCCGCTGGTGTTTGCCGAGGATGAAGACATCCTCTCCGGCGGCAACTTCCACGCAGAACCCGTGGCCTTCGCTGCCGACAACCTGGCGCTGGCCATCGCCGAGATCGGGTCGCTGTCCGAGCGGCGCATGGCGCTGCTGATCGACTCGCGGATGTCCGGTCTGCCGGCCTTCCTGGTCAACAACGGCGGCGTCAACTCCGGCTTCATGATCGCCCAGGTCACCTCGGCGGCGCTCGCCTCAGAGAACAAGACCCTGGCCCATCCGGCCTCGGTGGACAGCCTGCCGACGTCTGCCAACCAGGAGGATCACGTCTCCATGGCCACCTTCGCCGGCCGTCGACTGGCGGACATGGCCGAGAACACTCGCGGCATTCTGGCGGTGGAACTGCTGGCGGCGGCGCAAGGGCTGGATTTTCGTGCCCCCTTGCACAGCACCGAGCTCATCGAGCTGGCCAAGGGGCGGCTACGGGAAGAGGTCAGCTTCTACGACAAGGACAGGTACTTCGCGCCGGACATCGAGGCGGCCGCCGCCCTGCTGGGCCGCGCCAGCTACAACGACCTGCTCCCGGCCGGCGTGCTGCCGAGCCTGTAAGCACTGCTCCCCCTTCTCCCCTGGCGGGAGAAGGGTAGGGGATGAGGGGGAAGCCGCTTCTCTGGCGTCCGTGAGATCCCGGAGCAGATAACAAAAGACCGCCCATCGGGCGGTCTTTGCGTTGCTGACGTTGCTTGAACGCGGTTATTCGTGCTCGAACATCAGGAACAGGTACACCACGAACAGCACCAGGTGAGTGGCGCCGTGCAGCACATTGGTGCGGCCGCTGCTGAAGGTCACCTTGCACACCATGAGGGTGGTGAACAGCAGCACCATGTCGGCGGCGGAGAGGCCCAGGCGCACCTCCTGTCCCAGCATGGCGCCGATGAACAGCACCGCAGGCACGGTCAGGGCGATGGTGGCCAGCACAGAGCCGAAGTAGAGGTTCATGGCCCGCTGCAGCTGATTGTTGAAGGCCGCCTTGATGGCGCCGACCGCTTCGGGGGCCAGCACGATACAGGCGACGATGAAGCCGCCCAGCGCCGGCGGCGCCGCCAGCACCTTGACCCCGTGGTTGATGGGAATGGCGAGGGTCTTGGCCAGCAGGATCACCACCACCAGATAGGCGAGCAGCAACAGGGTGTGGTAGACGTTGCTCTGCAGCGGGCCGTGGTGCTCTTCGTAATCCTCGTGATCGCTGTCGATGAAGAAGTGGCTGTGGCTGCGGGTCTGGATCAGCAGGAAGACGCCGTAGAGCAGCACCGAGATGATGATGAGCATCCAGGACATGGCGCTCGACATGCTGCCGATGTTGCCCCCTTCGGTGAAGTTGGGCAGCACCAGGCAGAGCAGCGCCAGCGGTATGATGGCCACCAGATAGGATTTGACCCCGTCCAGATTGAAGCTCTGGGTGTGGTAGCGCCAGCCGCCGAACAGCAGGGTGAAGCCCACCAGGCCGTTGGTCACCAGCATCACCACGGCAAACATGGTGTCGCGGGCCATCACCGGATTGGGTTCGCCGGTCAGCATGACCGAGGAGATCATCACCACTTCCAGCGAGATGACCGACAGGGTGAGGATCAGGGTGCCAAAAGGCTCGCCAAGCTTGATGGCAAGGGCATCCGAGTGGCGCACCACCGAGAAGATGGCCCAGGTGACGATGGCAAGCAGCACCGCCGAGACAGGAAGATAAATCCCGAGCGGAGTGGCCTCTGTCAGCAGGTCGCTGCCGAGCGTCTTGAAAAAGAGCAGGGTGAGCAGGCCAACGGGCAGGGCAATCTCTTGCCGGATAAATGACTTCATAGGCAATGGTTCTCATCATCAGGGCGGCGTGAGCCGACGGGTAAGGAGCAGGGTGGCGGCGCCACACGAGGTGGCGCGCCTGTTCATGATAAGGGGAGTTGTCCGCTCAAGGGAAAATCATTTTGTTGCAAGATATGAGCGGCCGGCCTCGGCAGTGTGGCTCATCGCTCACCCGTGTGGTTCTGATACCAGGCCAGCAGCCAGATCTTCAGCTTGGTCAGCGCCATGGGCGGGGCATAGACATAGCCCTGGATCAGGTGCACGCCGTGTTGCTGCAGATAGTCGACCTGCTCCTGGCGCTCGACCCCTTCAGCGATCATCTCCATGCCCGATTCGCGGCCGAAGGCGATGGTGGCATCCAGCACGCTGCGCTTGAGATCGTCGGTACCTATGGTATCGACGAACATCTTGTCGATCTTGATCTGGCGGATGCCGAGCCGCTGCAGGTAGGCGAAGCCGCCGTAACCGGTGCCGAAATCATCCAGCTTGAAGTGGTAGCCCTGCTGCTGCAATGCGGTGATCTCGATGACGGCCGTCTTGATGTCGGTGATGGGCTTGCGCTCGGTCAGCTCGAAGGTGAGCTGGGCGGGAGAGGGCCAGCCGTGTTGCAGCAGCAGGTTGCGCAGATGCGGGTGCTCGAGGTGGGCGGCCACTATGTTGACGCTGACCCACTGGCCGGGGGCGAGCCTGGGCAGATCCGCGATCACCTTTTCCAGCAGCTGGCTGGTCATTGGCAGGATCAGCTGCTGCTCCTCTGCATAGTCGATGAAGGCGCCGGGCGGGATCAGGCCGCCGCCCCGCTGCCAGCGCAGCAGCGCCTCGAATCCCACCACCTGCTGGCTGCGACTGTCGACCACGGGTTGATAGAAGGGCACGAACTCCCGCCGTGCCAGCCCGGCCTGCAGTAACCCCTTGAGGGAGCGCCGGTAGTTGCGCAGCCCCCAGTAGGCGGCGACCAGCAGGGTGCCGACGGCGGCGGCGAGCCAGAGCCCGTCGTGGCGGGCACGCTGCTGGGCGTAGTGTTCGAGCGCCCGGCCTGCCCACAGGGTCTGCCTGATCTCCTGATTGGGGTCGAAAAAGCTCAGGCTCTGGCTGCCCTCTTCCTGCTTGATGCTGCTGTCACCGCGGGGAAAGATCGGGCTTGATGCTCCTGGCTGTTGCTGGCCGAACTCCAGATAGAAACAGTTGCGGCAGGGATACTGCAGCAGGGCATGGCTCCAGCTGTTGTTCAGCACCCAGTAGACGATGTTGCCGCCGGTGCGGTAGTAGGCGACCAGCTCCTGCTCGGTGTGGAAGCGGGCCTGGGTGGCGGCGATCCCGAACTGCTCCTGATTGGCGTAGGGCGGCAGTTCGGCCGGGGTGAAGGGCAGATCCAGTCCCAGACTGGAACAGCCACCACCGCTGGCGAGCAGTATCCCCTGGATGCGGATGTGGCTGTTGTAGTAACGGGGATCCCGCAGCAGGGTCATGTCTTGGCGTCCGCAATCAAACTGGAAGCGGGTCAGCTGATGGCGGATGTTGTTGTCCAGCAGACGGTGGCGTTCCGCCAGCGCGGTCTCGACCTCCATCTTCTTATCTTGCAGCAACTGATGGGCCAGCGGGCCGCCGAGCAGCTGACTGATGGGCAGACTGGCCAGCAGGGGCAGGCAGAACAGCAGCAGGCTGAGCCAGAGGGGGGAGATGGGTCGCAAGGTGCACCTGCCTGATGTGCGGATGGGATGCATATGGGTGGCATCATCATAGTGCATTAGCTGAATCGATTTGAGCGGAACCGATCACACTTGTGGCGTGAATTTATAATCTGCTGATAAATAATGGTTTTATAAAATCGACTGCTGAAGATTCAATCGCTGACCTGTCATAAATGACAATTGTCCAGCTTATCTGAAGTGGCTAGAGTAGCCATGCGGTTTGACTCACCGTGTGTTCAATACTCCTGTATCTGTTTTTTTGTCAGTAGCACAGAGTGTTAGTTTTGATATGAGTGTTTCTTTTGGTCCCCTTTGTGGGACCATTTTTCTGCCCGCCATTCAGCCAGTGCGCTGAGTTCCCTCCCGTTTCTTCCCGTCATCCGTCATTTTTTGGCCGTCACCCCGCCCGGGGCTTGGTGTTCTCGTACCGGTTTGGGTATGCTCGCCCGCTTAATTCCAGAAGCGGGATCTTCGTCCATAGGCGCGCTTCGAGGTTGGCTGATACGATGAAGCCACATGGATGTTGTCGGGCATACGGAAAGGCACATGAAACTGACCACTCAGCTTGTCTCGTTTATTACCCTGTGTGTCATTGCGGCCATGGCCATGGTGCTGCTTGGCGGGGTGTTCAGCTTTCGTGAGCTGGGCATGGAGATGCAACAGAAGAAGGTCAACTCGCTGGTCGAGATCATCGACAAGCAGCTGGAGGTGGCCGACGATCATCAGGATCTCACCCGTTGGCTGCCGACCCTGCTGCGCTCTGCCCACGTGGTGGAGCTGGAGATCCGCCAGGACAAGCAGCGGATCTACTGGTTTCGCGACGTACAGCAGCCGACCGACGAGAGCCTGCTGATCCCCTATCACCAGCCCATGCCCCATCAGCCGGGCATGCAGGCCGACTTCAAGCTGGAGCGGCCGTTCAAGGAGTTCGAGTACTCCATCAAGGCGATGTCCGGCATTTCCCTCGGCGTCTTCATCGTGGTGTTCGGCCTCTGGTACTCCATTCGCTGGCTGCGGCTGCAGTTGCGGGGGGCCGAGCTGCTGGCCGAGCGCGCCCAGCTGATCCTCGACAACAAGCTCACCAAGCTGGCCCATGATCCGGCCGACGAGTGGCCGCAGCCGGCCAGCCAGGCCCTCGATTATCTGCTGGCAGAGCTGGCGGATGCCCGCAAGGAGCGCAGCCGCTTCGACAACTTCATCCGCAGCAACGCCTTTGTCGACAAGATGACCGGCATCGGCAACCGGCTGTTCTTCGACAACCGGCTGGAGAGCGCCATCATGGAGGCGAGCGTGATGAGCGGCGGCGTGCTGCTGATCGAGCTGGCCGGCCTGGAGGAGCTGGATCCCGAGCTGAACGGCCGCCAGAGCCAGGATCTGCTGATGGAGGCGAGCGCCTCCATCGCCGCCTTCGTGCGCAAGCACAACGGTGCCCTGCAGGCCCGCTATGCCGGCCAGGTGTTTGCCGTGCTGCTGCCCAACATGTCGGAAAGCGAGATGGTGGATGGCGCCGGCCAGCTGCACAAGAGCCTGCAGCGACTGCACTGGCCCGAGGCGGTCAATCCAGACACCGCCGTCTATCTCGGCGCGGTCTGCTATCAGGCCGAGGATTCCCTGCTCAAGGTGCAGGAGGAGGCGGAGCTGGCGCTCAAGAGCGCGCGGCTGCAGGGCCACACCGGCTGGTTCCTCTACGAAAAGCAGCTGGACGAGGAGCAGAGCAGCAAGGGCACGGTGCGCTGGCGTACCCTGATCGGCCGGCGCATCGAAGAGCACGGCATCGATTTTTATGTGCAGCCGGTGCAGCAGGAGCGG